>JAMZAV010015595.1:0-71060 GCA_024449915.1 Sweltsa coloradensis | reverse complement strand
CCCGGTTCCCAAAATCGTATTTTACAAATTTAAAACTGGTTCTGACGCTATCGTGTCCCCCTTTTCTGTGCGCGGTTCCCCCAGCTAAGTTTATATAGGTACGTACATAGTTTGAAGTTCCTCCGTCATGCAGTGTACCCAGATCAATAATTAGATCATTCCGCAACAGTAACTATTGAGTAATACAAGGAATCACAAGGTATCCGCTCAACGGCACAAAGTATACGCTTTGATGGCCAGTACGGGCAAGTTCCACAAAATAAAGATCTTCGTAAAGGGAACTTAGTCACCTCTCATATTAAAAAATAAGAAAACACAGCTTTCTAAACAAATTCTCATTTTTTAAAGTTCCTGTCAAAGTTACCTATACAAATTCAAAGAAATTAACCAAAAAAACAAGTTGAAATGGGTTCCTAAGACGCGGAAGTCACAAACGGCAAAATGTTAACAGCAGGGCTTTAGGGATGCAATACGTTTATGATATTTATGTTTACTTCTAAATTCGAGCAGGTTTCGATTGCGTTAGAAACACACAAAGTAAAATACATTTTTAATTAATTATATAAGTTCGCATATGATAACTATAATTTGCAAGATCCTGAGGTTGCGTGCTCCTTTAAGCGTTCTCTAAGTAGGAATTCGTTCCCTGGAACAGTTATATTAAAATATCAAATTTTCAAATCGATAGTGAGATGAAAGCTCTGGGTTTTGGAGTTGAATGGTATGCGTGGCCTTCACCACACAGATTGTCCGTATTGCAATGCTAGATGGTGTATCGGTGTATCAATGACTCATCGCACCAATTTACACACTTCACGCGAGCGGCGATTAGCGACGAACCCAGAGCGAGTCTCCTACACCGAACCGCGAGACAACTTTGAGAAATGAAAGCAAATGCCCCTGGAGCTAGAATACCCGCAACAAAATTGACAATAACTACCATCGCATTTGCGTCCAAAGCATACATCCAATTTCGATGATATTTTGGGACGTTCCTAAGTATAATATTATGAATAGATCCCTGTTTTTATTATTGCGATTACCACAATCTCATTTACATTTTACTAAATAACTCTTTTTTTATGTACGGGAAAAAATAAACGAATAGAGCAAACCGTAAACAAAATTTTCCTTAATATGTTACAAAAAATTTCATGTAATTATCTTTAACGGTTACGATTTTATTGCAGACGAAGCAGAAGTCTGCGACTCCCGAGGCCTCTTAAGGATATTCACACCTTAACCCTTTCATCCCTGCACCTAGAAAATTTAAAAAAATATTGTTTTTTTACATTGTAATGAAACAAACATGTCCAAAGAGAAATTTTGTTTGAAACTTTTTTTTAAGTATTTTAGATTTTTTGGAAAAAATTTGGATTTTGAATATTTACCGCAATTTGTAATTTTTTTTATTTAAAAAAAATATATAGTTCAAGAACAAGCAGTTTTATTAATAAATAAAAAAAAAAATTGAAAATCGGATTAAAACTGGCAAAGTCATTATTGTTTTTGATTTTTATAAATTATTTTCAAAATTCCACTTTTTTCAATTTTTTACACCAAAAGAGTTTGAAATTATGTACGAGGCGTAAATATTATCCTATGTGAACGTGCGATAGCTCTATGAGCTCAGGAGCAGTGGGACTCAAACGTCCCGTCAGGCTTATTGAGCTATTAACCTATCCATGTTAATGCTTTACCACAATAAAAGTATGGGACTTGTGAGTGACGTCAGGGATGAAAGCGTTAAACAAATCTATTTTTGACTAAAAACGCCTAATTAAGATGTATTAAATTTTATTCTGTGATAATATTACAGAGTCCAGTAAATTTTATTGCTTATAAAAGCTTTTTATATGTTGATCAATCGTACACTTAATAACTACGGTACATAAGAGTGTAAGCAATTATTATGAACCATCTCGATGAGGTTTTATTTAAATTAAATTATTTTTGACATTAATAACCAGTTACGTTTGTTCCGTGTCCGGGGTCTGAACCCGTATGCCATATCCCGGGAATAAAGGCGCATAGTCAACTAGACTTGGAAAACGCCAGTCGTTAAAAGACGAGTGAGTGAGTCATGTGTTGAGTACCCGGGAACATTTGCATTTGTGTTCATTGATATATGACTTCATGATAGGGTTTTGAGTTTAATTTGGTGTAAGGGCGCGTCAACTGTAAGGCCATAAGGCGCCACTCTAGCATATGATAGTCTAGGGAGGAAAGACCCATGCTGTCTATAGATCCAGCCTAAGGCAGGGGGAGGAATGGGAATGTTTCCGGGTACTCAACACATGGCTTGCTCACTCGTCTAACACTCGTCTAACGTTTTCCTAGTTTTAGTGTAAATAATATTGGGGACTTCAGTCATGTGTTGAGTACCCGGGAACATTTGCATTTGTGTTCATTGATATATGACTTCATGATAGGGTTTTGAGTTTAATTTGGTGTAAGGGCGCGTCAATTGTAAGGCCATAAGGCGCCACTCTGGCATATGATAGTCTAGGGAGGAAAGACCCATGCTGTCTATAGATCCAGCCTTAGGCAGGGGGAGGAATGGGAATGTTTCCGGGTACTAAACACATGGCTTGCTCACTCGTCTAACGTTTTCTTAGTTTTAGTGTAAATAATATTGGGGACTTCTGGAATAGATCAATATGGCGTATCAAGTTTTGTAATGCATATCTCTCCACACAGGCTGATGTGATAGCTAAAATTCACAATTTACAAGAGTGGAGTGAATCATGACATTGTTTTGTCGATATTGCTTGAGAGGAGGTATCCTATAAGGATGACGTTAAATTGTTCTAGCCTGGAGAATATGGGGAAGAAAATGTCATAATCAGTCACGGGTATGGGAAGGGGTGTCGTCGTCATCGTCAAGGTCGTCAAGGGAAGTCATGGAAGTCAAAAGTCCCCGACGACGACCGCCGGAGCTTGCCTCTAGTATTGGGGAGTAATGTACTCCTCAACATAACAGCTGATGTTTGAGAGAAGAACTTCTTCACCTTTTACGATTATCAGTGCTCTGGGCCAAAATCTACTCTGGCCCAAACAGGGGAATGATACCAAGATGTAACTTCAATATTTTCGACCCTTGGACTACAATTTTTATTGTAAATTTATTACATTTGCAATCACATGAAATCTTATTTATATCACAAGCAAATAATAATTGTCTATACTGGTCGTTTTATTTTTTTTTATAAAAAAAAAATGGAAATCAAGATATTAAGAGGCTTGGGTGCGATTCAAACACCAAGTTGAGCGCGTCATGTGCAGTACTTTCGTACTTTTCGAACTACGGGCAGGAAAATCAATGTATTTTGATTCTGTTTTTTCTCCCTGAAAGGTAACTAATTTTGTAATCTTAGCACGTTGGCCATTTTCCCATTTAAGCCATAGATTTTTCCCCGAGAATTGTCAAAGTCCATAGAAAATGTCGAAAAATGTTCATTTCCGGTCAAAGTTTACTGACTTAGTGTGACCAAAAGGAAGCGAAATTGAAAAATCGGCCAACGTGCTAAGATTCACATTGCTGTTTAAAATATGCAAAAACAAACTCGTTGTTATCACTCGAAAAATGTGGACGTAGGACGAAAAGTACGAACACCTTACAAAGCACAATTTTGGCTCCGTTTGGTGGCGCTCCCTAGCGAAATAAGATCGTCTCTGCCTCGAAGCAAGTAGGGGAGGTAAAGTGGGCTGGATCTGGACACCGGATGTGCTTGTCATCAGATTACATAAACACAATCTGCTATTCGAAGTTTGCTTACAGCTTTTCAAATCGTTGCCGAAAGAATTCTATAAAATTCGTTATCAGAAATTAATGTTGATGAATATTGTTGTAAAATGTCCTTCTTATTTCAAGTTTGATATTCGAAATGATGAGTAATGATAGATGAGTGTGAAGGACAATTTAAAAACAATGCCTTGTGAGGGATTCGAATCCGCGTCCTCCTCCTGTAGTGTAATTCGCCAGCGTCACAATAGTATGTGCCACCGCGGACGGAATCAGAAATTAAATTAATTTAATTACATTTTAATATGTATATCGCATTCTGTTGGTTTTATGATGATTTCTATACTACTACTTTCAATTTTTTTTTAGGTATAGTGTATCGTTCTTTATCATGATTATAGCAAGAAAAGTAAAATCGTTTGATAGGACTCGGCTGTCTTGATCATATCTACAGGACAGACATTTCGATAATTGTTGCCATAATTAGACGTAACGTAATGTACGAATTACTATTAGGTCAACGTTTCTTGCTGGATGTAGATAAAACTTATTTTATTTGATAACACACATAAATGATCAGATGTAATCTTGTTGATCCCGGCGTCTCACACGGGTCGCGTTTTCCTGTATCTTATACCACCGATCTTTCGTTGGCGCATGTTCACGCGTCGGTTCCGAAGGATTGGCTTGGCCCACTGAAAATCAGTTGTTAGTTGTTACTGATAAAGTAGACTGTAAAACGAATACGTTACTTTATGTATTTCAATGGTCGTATGAAAACAATATATTACATCTTAGCAAAAGCATTGATGCCGTGATCACGTGCCTTTGGACCCCGTTATCTACCACCTAAATCATTTTCCGCGGTTGAAACGTCTTTATTCTTGTTCCTGACTTCAAGACGAGTCTTTTAATACCCATCTCTATGTGTCCTGCAAATAACATTTACGCAATTCCAATCAATAGACAAGTAGCTATTAGCAAAATATATTTCAGTTGGACACGCGTGACCTTGAACCTGCCGATCGCACCCACTTTGCCACATCACGCCACGTCACTAGCCGATGGTTCGAGCAATGTATCTTATTTTATACCACTGAGTGAGACGTATCGAATTTATTTTGATTGCTGCTCATACAGATATATTTATGGATAAGATTGGTCATTGGCCGACTGAATATGCGATTTCTCACTATCTTAAACATTCCACTCACAGTGGAGCTGTAATTGTTTTGTGGGCTCCAGAAGGCGATGACGTCGCTTTATAAAACAAGAGAATAAGAATTACTAGGTGATTGACTTTGGAAATGGCTTCGTGACATGATCAGTGATTTTAAAATATGGTTTTTGTATTAGTTACAAGTTTTTGAATATAACTTCGCAACAAATATTTTGTCGTTTGTGAAGTATTATAGATAACAGTTTATCGTATAAACAAGACTGCAATTTCACACACACTCAACACACAACACAACACACCAAAGTCGAATAGGCTATTATATGGAGGGGGAACTTGCCCCCCCCCCGAATTTTTTTTAGGCCTAATAAAATGGTGGTAACGCACTTTTTCGGCTTAAATCGTAGTGTTCCCTTGCTAATTTCATTAAGATTTCGAACGCCGAACGTCTTGGACCAGCGCTCTTATCGTATGTGCCACATCTAACGGCGTGACTGTGTTATAAATTAACATAATAATAATAATGTCATAAGTTTTAACATTTGACTCCTAGCTTTGACCAGCCATTCGCGCAATGTGGTTGGTACAATGGTACCTCGTCGGCGCTTGTCGGGAAGCTTCTGTACTTACCAATGTCAGTTTCGGAATTTATTGCGGTCGACTTGTGACAAATATAATTATGTACAATTTGTCGTGCATAACAACTTCTAGCAAAAATACTCCGATTCATAATTTATTCTTGAGAGGCGCCCCTGTTGATGAAAGTGTATTATTCGGTACAATACGTGGTTGATTTATTAATCTTCTACACTACAGTACTACCTTTCTCGGACATCTAGCTTTAGTGTGTGAATCGAACTCTTGTCTCGTTGGGTAGGCCTACACTGCTTTGTGACCTGCCGTGCTGTAATTCGCAGAAAAATTATATTATTATATTAGACTGAGCAGCCCTACTTATTGCACAATAGCAAATGCGCTTTTTTTTTATATAAATAACAATTGCATTTTAGTTTCATTTAGTTATCTAACCGGAAATATAGTATATCAAATTCCTACGTCATTCATTTGGAGCTTTTTCATCCTACGAGCTCAAGACAGCCCAAATAAATTATGCATTTCGTTGTTTCTGAAGAGACACAAATTTGGATAACTTACCAATTACCGTGTTCAATATCAAATTAAAAATGATATTAAATTGTTGTGTTATTCATTACAATTTACAACTATAAAAATAAGAAAATAACATAAGGATGAGGATAAAACACTGCTAGAATATATCCATCTTCGCATCTATGCAGGTTTGTGGCACTGGGGTTGACCTTGGCAGAACGTTGTAGCCAGTCGGGCATTAAATCATGTCGAGCTGTCTATCTGTGCATTACCCCTCTCGCGGCTGGCGGCTAGTGCCATATATTTATGCCGAAAAATCGAAGTGGGGATAAATGTGTTCACGCCTTTCCCTCCCCCGTCCTTCACCCCGCAAGATTGTAAATTTCCAACAATAAGTTCCTTCGGGTGGTTATAATCCTGTTAAGCTGACAAACAAGAGTTTAACACAGAATACAGATTTAGAAGGACTATTGATAGTTAGTAAATAGTTTACTAGTACGAAGTTGAATGCGTTAGAATCGATTAATTTATTCCTTCAATGCTATCCGTGCATATCGAATTTAAAAAAAACAAAAAAACGTTATAATCATATTTGAATTTCGTGCCTTTGAGTCAATGCGACGGGCTCATATTGTTTTCGTTCGCCGAGACAGAGCGTATTTTATTTATAAGTTTTTAATTTATTCTACCAAACTGACATACACATGGTGTTTGTATGTGGCACACACAATTCCTAAAACATATACAAATAATACAATAAATGTTCCAATCCACTCGCCTAACAACGACTTTGGCGTTTCCCTAGTCTAGTTGGCTAAGGCGCCCTTGTACCCGAAATGTGGAAGACCTAGGTTCAAACCCCTGGTCGGAAAAATTTCTTAATTTCTGGATTGTATTTAAAAAATTATAAAACATGTTTTGAAATGCATACAATACTATGGAAAACATAGCCAGTACGAAATACGAGTAAAGATTGTAAGGTTTACTCAATCTCCCAGCGAAATTTAGGGGAACCTTGAGCGTGCAAGATTCGATAAACCTTACTGATTGACAAAAATGGTTCGTGAAAAATGACTTCTTCAAAAACAAAACCATTGTCGTTAAAATAAAACCAACATATTTTAAGTCAATTTTTTAATTTATTATTTCTTGTAGGTTTAAATCGAAATGGATTGTGCTCATTTTGTTAGCAGTTCTCAGTTACCTGGTCACAGATGTCTGTTTAAAATTTCAGCTCAATTTATTCGGCCGTTCGGCCGTATGGGACCGGAAAGACAAACATACATTAAACATTTAACAGACAAATTAGTCACGACGAAGACCCGTTCGACTTGCGTTGTAGACTACGTTCGCTGCGCTCACTCGTTCTTGGCTCAAGCCCTGGCCGGTCGGGGCAGAGTTTAACGACCATTTCTTACAACTAGGAAAACGCTAAGCCCAGCCGCGTTGATGGATGAGCTTTTTTTAAGTTTTTAGTTTGCGTGGGATTTCTTTACTTCTGCAAGTGCTTTGTTATGCTGCCTGCGCATTGTAGGTGATTGTTGTCAAGTTTCTATTGTTACTTGTCAATTTGTTATTATTTACCGTAAAAAACTTCTATTAAAAGCTTTATTTCTATGGATTCTGGCTAACTTTTTCAACTTTTTCTTTCAAAAGGTACTTCATCACCATAACATTAATGTCCATGTATAATATGAACGTTGAAGCCCTACCCGTTTGGTCAGAATTGGCCCAAATGGCACAAAAATAGTGCCCAAAAAATCAAAAAACCTTTATTAAAAGCTTTATTTCTATGGATTCTGGCTGACTTTTTCAACTTTTTCTTTCAAAAGGTACTACATCAACATAACCTTAATGTCCATTTATAATATGAACGTTGTAGCCTCACCCGTGTGGTCAGAATTGGCCCAAATGGCACGAAAATATCGCACAAAAAATCGAAAAAAATCCTAAAAGTACGATATTCATGAGAAATATTTCTTCGATTGTACCCAAAAAAATACAGCTCTAAGTTCAGAGATTTCGAAGGTCCCCTCCAATTTTCAATAAGATCGGATATGCCGTTTGCCTGGTAGAGAGCGAACAAACAGACAAAAATACAAACAAACAAACAAAAAAACAAAAAAAAACACCCGAGCTAAATTTTTTGGGGGTCAGTGAAATTGAAGTCTTCGCTTCGCTCATCCAAGAAAATATATAAAATCATAAGGCCCGAGATAAATCTCATCACAAATGTTTCCCTTCACAAAATACCTGATTTGACGGTAAGATAACAAATTTAGATTTTTTCTTAAAAGAGTAAAATAGATTTTAGTCAGGCTACTAGTTATGAATTAACACATTAACACAAATTAACATTTTGTTAACCATGAGCCGATTTTTTTGTCAATCTTTGACATTTTCGAACCAACCATAGTGAAAAAATAACGCTTTGTAGCATCTATTCACAAAACGCTATTTTTACGAACCCTACTTATAACATGTAAACTGGTATCGTAATTAGGGATGCACATCAATACTTTTTTCATTATCGATTATTGAAATGGTAATGTCATTATCGAATCGATATTATCGATAATATTGATATCACCAACAAAGCCTGTTCCGATCCATAAGTGGAACCTCAAGTGTGGCAAGTGTAAGTCAAAACAATACAAAGGAAGGAGGTCTTGTCAAAATCCGGTCAGTAGTTTTTTGTCAATTGAAGTTGAGAAAGTTTATAGTCGTTTTGATTATTTTTTATGTATGATGCGTACATTGTAATAACAAGTTAACGGCTGTGTCAAAAAATTCGCAAAAATCGCTATTATAAGCAATGATATGTTTGCTAAATAATATTCCTCTTAAGTTTTGTCCAAATAATGAATAGAATAAGAGTTAGAGCGTGATTAGTGCTGCGCCGTTTAACAGACGTAAACTTGGGAAATGAGGATTTATCCCAACTCATTCCGCCATGGTGCCTCGTGACGTCAGGAGGCGGGTAAAATTCTAGTCGTCAATTTCACTGACCCCCAAAAAATTTAGCTCGGGTGTTTTTTTTTTTTTTTCTATTCGTTCTACCGGGCAAACGGCATATCCGATCTTGATGAAAATATGAGGGGACCTTCGAAATCTCTGAACTTAAGAGGTGTATTGTTTTTGGGTACAATCGAAGAAATATTTCTCATGAATATTGTACTTTTACGATTTTTTTCGATTTGTTGTGCGATATTTTCGTGCCATTTGGGCCAATTCTGACCAAACGGGTGGGGCTACAACGTTCATATTATACATGGACATTAAGGTTATGGTGATGTAGTACCTTTTGAAAGAAAAAGTTGAAAAAGTTTGCCAGAATCCATAGAAATAAAGCTTTTAATATTAGTTTTTTACGGTAAATAATAACAATTATCAAGTAACAATAGAAACTTGACAACAATCACCTACAATGCCTAGGCAGCAAAGCAAAGCACTTGCAAAAGTAAAGATATCCCACGCAAAATAAAAACATTAAAAAAAGCTCATCCATCAACGCGACTAAAAAAAGCGTTTGCGAAGCTTCCTAGTAATTTTACACTAAACATTTTTTTTCTGTTGGCTTAGGATTTGTTTTAAAACAGGTACACACTTCGTTTTCTTTGGGGATTTTCAATAATAAATTGCTTTTAAATCGGTTTAATGACTCGTCATAAAAATGGAAAATACGAATTTACAATATGTGCTGTTTGAGGGGATGTGGATCCAGTTAGTTAAAATGCAATCCCTGGCCGCATTTAGTCCTTCCCAAAGTTTGATAGGATTGTTTTGTTAATATCCTTGAACTACAAGAGGAGATATTACGACACCATTTCAAGTGTTATGTGCATACGCAGAATCCACTTCGGTGGGCACATGTCCTTCAAAATACAACAACTTTTATCAATAGATCGTGCCACCTGATTTATGTAATCTCTGCTTCAGCCAGCTCCTCTCTGCTTAGGCAACTTTCATGACTTGTATGCATTGCGGGTTGCGTTTCGTTGACGTCACCTGGAGAACGTGGGGGGAAAACTTTCTAGTTCGATGTACTGATAAGATGTACTGATAAGAAAATAATGGTACTTGTAACGCACGTATTTTGATCTCGTTTCAGTATGACAATGCTTTCTCAATATAAATCATGTCGAATGTACAAATAAGATGACATGTAAAAAGATAGCAACAAGAGTTTTAACACGAATACAGATTTGAGAAGGACTATTGATAGTTAGAAATAGTTTCTAGTACGACTTTAATGCTTAGAATCGATTAAATTTAGTTCCTTGCAATGCTCTACCTCGCATATCGATTAAAAAAAACAAAAAAAACGTTATTAATCATATTTTGAATTTCGTGCCTTTGAGTCATCGAGGGCCTCATATTGTTTTCGTTTGCGCACGAGACAGAGGCGTATTTTATTTATAAGTTTTTAATTTATTCTACAAACTGACATACCATGGTGTTTGTATGTGGCACAACACATTCCCTAGACTATACAATTAATACAATAAAATGTTCCAATCACTCGCCTACCACGACTTGGCGTTTCCCTAGTCTAGTTTGTCTAAGGTGCTGCCCTTGTACCCGAAGATGTGGAAGACCTAGGTTCAAACCCCTGGGTCCGGAAAAATTTCTTAAATTTCTGATTTGTATTTAAAAAATTAATAACCCAATGTTTTGAAATGCATACAATACTATTGACAACATAGCCAGTACGAAATACGAGTAAGATTGTAATGTTTCCTCAATCTCACAGCGACATTTCGGGAACCTTGAGTCGGGCAAGCTTCGATAACTCTGACTGATTGAACAATGGTTCGTGAAAAATGACTTCTTCAAACAAGCCGTTGTCGTTAGAAATAAACCAACATATTTAGGTCCAATTTTTTAATTTATTATTTCTTGTAGGTTTAAAACGGATGGATTGTTCTCATTTTGGTTAGCAGTTCTCGTTACCACCATGGTCACAGATTTCCGTTTAAATTTTCTCTCAATCTATTTCGGCCGTTCGTGCCGTATTGGGACCGATAAGACAAACATACATTAAACATTTAAACGAACAATTATTCACGACGAGACCCGTTCGACTTGCGTTGTAGACTAACGTTTCGCTGGCGCCTTCACTCGTTCTTGGCTCAAGCCCTGGCCGGTCGGGGCAAGAGTTTAACGACCATTTCTTACAACTTAGGAAACGCCTAAGCCCAGCCGCGTTGATGGATGAGCTTTTTTTAAGTTTTTAGTTTGCATAGGGGATTTCTTACTTCTGCAAGTGCGTTTGTTATGCTTCCTGCGCATTGTGGGTGATTGTTGTCAAGTTTCCTATTGTTACTTGTCAATTTGATTTTTCACTTTACCGTAAACACTTCTATTAAAGCTTTATTTCTATGGAAATGTCTATGCTACACTTAATTTTCAACTTTTTCAATATTCAAAGGTACTTCATCACCATAACTTATGTCCAATAAACTATAATAAATCTCAAGAACGTTGAAGCCATAACCCGTTTGGTCAGAAATTGGCCCAATGGCACAAAAAAATAGTGCCCAAAAAACTCAAAAACAAACCTTATTAAAAGCGTTATTTCTATGATTCTGGCTGACCTTTTTCAAACACTTTTTCTTCAAAAGGTACTACAGATACAACATGAACCTTAATGTCCATTTATATATGAACGTTTGTAGCCTCACCCTTTGGTCAGAACTTGGCCCAAATGGCACGCAAATTCGCACAAAAATCGAAGAAAATCCTAAAAGTACGATATCATGAGAAATATTTCTTCGATTGTACCCAAAAAATACAGCTCTAAGTTCAGAGATTTCGAAGGTCCCATCCAATTTTCATAAGATCGGTATGGCGCGTTTGCCTGGTGAGAGCGAACAAACAGACAAAAGACAAACAAACAAATCTAAAAAAACAAAAAAAAAACACGCCGAAGCTAAATTTTTTGGGGGTAAGTGAATTGAGTCCCTTCGCTTCTCTCAATGCCAAGAAAATATATAAATCATAGGCCCAGATAAATCTCATCACAAATGTTTCCCTTCACAAAATACCTGATTATGACGGTAAGGATACAAATTTAGATTTTTTCTTAAAGAGTAAAATGATTTTAGTCAGCTACTAGTTTGAATTACAACATTAACCAAATTAACATTTTGTTACCATGAGCCGATTTTTTTTGTCATCTTTTTGACATTTTTCGAACCAAACCATAGTGAAAAAATAACGCTTTTGTATCATCTATTCACAAAGCGCTATTTTTACGAACCCTAACTTATAACATGTAACGGGTATCGTAATTAGGGATGCACATCAATCTTTTTTCATTATCGATTATTGAAATGGTAATGTCCCCTTATCGAATCGATATTATCGATAATATTGATATCACCAAAAAAGCCTGTTCCGATCCATAAGTGGGAACCTCAAGTTGGCCCAAGTGTAAGTCAAACAATACAAAGGAAAGGAAGGTCTTGTCAAAATCCTGTCAGTAGTTTTTTGGTCAATTGAAGTTGATACAGTTTATAGTCCGTTTTGATTTTTTTATGATGAATGCGTACTTGTAATAACAGAGTAACGCTGTTGTCAAAATTCGCAAAAATCGCTATTATAAGCAATGATATGTTTTGCTAAATAATATTCCTTCTTAAGTTTTGTCCAAATAATGAATGTAATAAGAGTTTTAGAGCGTGATTTGTGCTGCGCCGTTTAACAAGCGAACTTGGGAAATGAGGATTTATCCCAACTCATTCCGCCATGGGGTCCGTCGTGACGTCAGGAGGCGGGTAAAATTTCTATTCGTCAATTTCACGACCCCCAAAAATTTAGGCTCGGTTGTTTTTTTTTTTTTTTTTTCTATTCGTTCGAACCGGGCAACGGCATATCCGATCTTGATGAAAATTGGGTGGACCCTTCGAATCTCTGAACTTAAGAGTGTTATTGTTTTTTGGTACTCATCGCGTAATATTTCTCATGAATATTGTACTTTTACGATTTTTTTTCGATTTGTTGTGGCGATATTTTCGTGCCTTTGGGCCAATTCCTGACCAATACGGGTGGGCTACGACTTTCATATTAACATGGACATTAAGGTTATTGTGATGTAGTACCTTTTGAAAGAAAAAGTTGAAAATTTGCCAAAGATCCATTAGAAATAAACTTTTATATTAGTTTTTTAACCGGTAAATAATACAATTATCAAGTAACAATATAAACTTGACAACAATCACCTACAACAATGCTAGGCGTCAAAAGCAAGCACTTGCAAAAGTAAAGATATCCACGCATAAAAACCTTAAAAAAAGCTCATCCATCACGCGACTAAACAAAGCGTTTGCGAAGCTTCCTAGTAATTTTACATACAATTTTTTTTTCTGTTGGCTTAGGATTTGGTTTTAAAACAGACACCACTTCGTTTTCTTTTGGGGATTTTTCAATATAAATTGCTTTTTAAATCGGTTTAATGACTCGTCATAAAACTGGAAAATACGAATTTACCAATATGTTCTGTGTTGAGGGGATGGGGATCCGTTAGTTAAAATGCAATCCCTGGCCGCATTTAGTCCTTCCCAAAGTTTGATAGGATTGTTTTGTTAATATCCTTAACTACAAGAGGAGATATTACGACACCATTCAAGTGTTATGTGCATACGAGGAATCCACTTCGGTGGCACATGTCCCTTCAAAATCCAACAACTTTTATCCATAGATCGTGCCACCTGATTTATGTAAGTCTCCTGCTTTCAGCAGCTCCCTCTCTGCTTAGGCAACCTTTCATGACTTGTAATGCATTGCGGGTTGCGTTTTCGTTGACGTCACCTGGAGAACGTGGGGGGAAAACTTTCTAGTTTCGATGTACTGATAAGATGTACTGATAAGAAAATAATGGTACTTGTACGCACGTATTTTGATCTCGTTTCGAGTATTGACAATGCTTTCTCACAATATAATCATGATGACTGAAAAGTAAGTAAACAAATCAGGTTTGAACAGAATAAAATGATTGTACGCTTGTGTCTGTATTGATCGTACGGTATAAACATTTGTCGTCCAACCTTGCATGCAAAGCTTACATTGCATTGAGCCGGTTAATAATATATCAATAATGGATATTGTTAGGCTTTTTTTTTTTTTTTGTTTTTTTTTTCACGCACCCGACACGACGAAACCGACCCAGTGATCATACATAAGTCGATCAATAATGTTTTCTCATAATTGCTCAAATTTCAAACACAAATATATTAATTCATAACACAACGGTTCTTTGAAAAAAAATCATTACAATCGTATAAAGCGATGTAGGTGTATAATTAAAAATGAAGTTTCTTTAAAAAGAAAAAAAAGAAGAAAAAAAAATCTTAAAATTTGCGATTTTCATGAGAACTAATTTTTTGATTGCACTAAAAAACATGGCAGTTTCTTAAGTTCAGAGATTTCGAAGGCCGCTCCATAAAAATTTCATCGCAATTGGAGTAATTGGTTTAGGCCGGATCGTGCTACAGACACAGCTGGGGTCACAAAAATACAAACAGAAGAAAAAAAAAACATTTGGATTTTTTTTCTCCACTGTGTAGAAATGGAATCTTCGCTTTGCTCGCTACGCTTATCCAAAAAAGAAGTAAGATGGTAATTTAACCATAAGAAACAATAACCATGAAATCATTATATTCTTTATGATTGAGACTAGATAATACACTTGTACAGGTGGTAAAAATCAGTGTGGCTCGTTGGTCTTGTTGTTAGTGTATCGCTTCCAATGCAGCAAGTCCGGGGTTCGATTTCCCGCCAAATCAAAAGTTTTTTTACTTCTGATTTTGGACTTAAGTCCATCAGTTCTTTCTCGTTAGGAGTTTGTAAAACGGTGACTTGGATCCATCCTAGCACGAAGCACATAATAAATTCAGAATTGTTCTGAATCGGCCTTGTTGATTCTGGCGTTGATCCGCGAGTGTTCGCACATGTCGATAGCACTGATCGCTATAATTTCCTATTACAAATATCGATCCTTTGGTTGGTTTATCGTCACTTGTCGATTCGTCGGGCCTACAGGTGTTGGCTTGTTTGCTTTGATTTACTGTCCCCCACGTGAAAATCGTTAATAACTGGTTGGTATACTCTAAATACATTTATTTATTTATTTATTTAGTTATTTATTTTTTTAATTACCTATTCTGATCAGCAGCTGTTCTATTCTGTTTAGTGTGCCAATACCCCTCTTAAATTTAAATAGCCTTACCATTACATGGAAGTTTAAACCAATCACAAAAATGAAAATTAGGTATTGAATGTACTCATCACTAGTTTAGTGACGCTAACGATCGGGCTTTAAGTCTTTCGTTTGGAACGATAGGTCCTGGGTTCGAAAGAGTTTCCTTCCGTGGTCAAAGCTACTCGCTCGACAATCTTTGGCTCTGCGAACTCCTGGTTCCGCCAACCAACTCGTGCTGCCCCTACTATTGATGCGCGCTGTTACTGGACGCCGGGGCTCAGGCTTGCGGCTCACCGTGACGGATGTAATCTTCACTGACACTTAGACTACCGCTCGGCAGTCGTCTCCACTTCTTTCAAAACTGTCTCGAAAAATATGCCTTGCACCGATAATGTCACTTTATGCTGTACAGTGTACACTGGCTCAAAGCTTAGCTCAACACGGTTCTCCTGTTCTCACTTCCGTATAGCAATGTTCCGATGAAAACGTTACACTTTGCGCCAAGATATACTGCTCAAATGTTACAATGGCGTCCACTGTGCACTCATAACGCTGCCGTTCAAATGAGTCTACTGACAAGACGTTTCGCAGAGTCACCGGAAGGTATTTTTCTGGCCTCCTGACTACGTGCGGCTATGGGGTAGCAACCAGCCTGGATGTGGCGACCACGGGTGTAAAACCACTTAGCTCACTATCCTCAATTGTCACTTTTTGACGTCTGGCAACGCTTTATAACTTTTACTCTCTCTGGGTTCGATGCTTTTCACTGGGGTACCGTCGTACAAGTAAAACACTCAAGCGGGGGAGACGAATCTCATGCGCAATCTACCTGTCCATGCATGTCAGCCTCAAACGGATAAATCTCATCTATTTTTATCTAATTATCGCCCTTTGCCGGTAGCTAGTGAATGACAGTAACTTGAAGTGTCTCCCTGGAAATCCTCGAAACAATTACAGACAAACGTTATCGGTCCAATTGGAGATTATGTAAACTAACAATCCCCACGTGGTAGGCTGAATGCTGTCTGGCCTGAGTTAAATGGAAGACACGGTCTTACAATTATCATCTATTTTTCTTCTAAAAAGCATCGATGCCAAAATACCGAAACTTTATATATCAAAACAACCGTGATCACTCTGTGCTCTTGATGTGCGCTTCTATTTATACGCCTTCGCCCGCCAAGAAATACAACATACAATACAACATACAAAATACAAGATATTTGGCATAGGGTCTAATAAAGAAGTATGGTGTATGTAACTCCGGTATAAATAAATAAATACAGAAATAAATAAATAATAATAAATACTTCGAATTTAGTCTACCCATTCAGTCATCTTTCAGTGGTGGACATAACCAAAGCACCAAGCCAACCCTTAGACCCCGATGCAATCGACGAGTGAGCTGATAACCAACCAAAGATCAATCTTTTTAAAAGAAATATAGAGCAATCAGTTG
This sequence comes from Sweltsa coloradensis, assembly GCA_024449915.1. Classification (NCBI taxonomy): domain Eukaryota; kingdom Metazoa; phylum Arthropoda; class Insecta; order Plecoptera; family Chloroperlidae; genus Sweltsa; species Sweltsa coloradensis. The sequence continues at coordinate 54,367 of JAMZAV010015595.1, read as the reverse complement.
GTTGAACCTGACATGTCGAACACCCAGAGGCTCAAAGCCAGAACAACAAGGCCGATTCTGAACCGCTTAAATTTATTTATGTGCCTCGTTGCTAGGACGGCTCCATTCAACCCTGGACCTTCTGCACGGGAAGCAGAGACGCTAACAACAAGACCAATTAACCATACTAGGAAAACGCTAAAGTCCCGCCGCGTTATGGTGAGCTTTTTAAAAGTTTTTTAGTTTGTTCGTGGGATTCTTTTACTTTTGCAAGTGCTTGTTTTGTTGCCTAATACGCATGTAGATGATTGTTGTCAGTTTTATTGTTTACTTGTCATTGGTATTATTGTACGTCAAAACTTATATTAAAAAGCTTTATTTCTATGGATTCTGCTAACTTTTTCAATTTTTTCTTTCAAAAGGTACTACATCACCATAACCCTTATTCCATGTAGTAATCTGACGTTGTAAGCGTCCACCCTTTGGTCACAAGTGCCCAAATGCACGAAAATATTGCACAAAAAATCAAAAAACTTATATTAAAGCTTTATTTCTATAGATTCTGGATACTTTTTCAACTTTTTTTTCAAAATGTACTACATCCCATTACTTTAATGTCCATGTGGAATATAACTTTGTCGCCCCACCCTTTTGGTCAGATCGGAACAAAATGTCACAGTAAATACGCACTAAAAATCGAAAAAAAATAGTAAAAGTACGATATTTCATGAGAAATATTTCTTTGATTGTACCCAAAAACCGTAGCAAGTCTAAGTTCAGAGATTTCGAAGGTCATGTCAAATTTCATCAAGATCGCATATGCCCGTTTGCCCGGTAGAGAGCGAACAAACAGACAGAAAAACAACAAAAAAAACAAAACAAAAACAAAAAAAAACACCCGAGCTAAATTTTTTGGGGGGTCAGTGAAATTGAAGTCTTCGCTTCGCTCATCCAACAATATTATTTATTATTCATATGCATATGCTTCGCTATATCCAAAATCATTCTACATTCTTCTAAACCGGTAAATGGCACAGTGCGATCTTGATAAAGTTTTTCCAGGGACCTTCTAAAGATCTGCCAAGTTTTTGGGTACGAATCAAAGAAAATATGTCTTATGAATATCGTAATTTTACGATTAAAAAAAAAAAGCGATACTTTCGTGATATTTGGCGCGCTGAACGGGAAACGGCTACTCCCATATTGATGAAACTTGTTAATCTAACCTGTTATGTTTAAAGCGCCAAGTGTAGTAACAGTCACATAACCTGTTTTTAGTGAAATGTCTAATTGCTAAGTGTAGTCGGCCTACGTCCGATATTTTGTGATATTTTTGTTTCAAATCAAAGACTTTTTTTGGACACTGCTGATAGCTCTGACTGCATAGTATATTTATATTTGTAGCCTATGTAGTGGTACCATGCAGTCCACATTGTTTGGTACGTGGGACTTTCCGGTTTAGTGTTTTGCCCCTCTGAATAAATCATTTTGTCGAGATAGACGATTACTTTCGTCCCCAAGTTCGTGAAACTAAAGTTTCGTAATATATTCAGTTTTTCGTCGCTAATGAGCTCAGAAATTGCTTGAATTTGATGGATGAGCTTAGCGAGCAAAGCGAAGATTCCTTTCTACTACACTGGCAAATCCGGAATTTTTTTTGTTTTTTTTTTTTGTATTTTTGTTTGTTTGTCCACATGATTCCGGCTAAACCTATACTCGAATTGCCGATGAAATTTTGTGGAGGCCTTTGAAATCTTTGAACTTTAGAACTGCCCGTTTTTTTGACACATCGAAAAATTATTTCTTGTGAAAATCGCAATTTTACGATTTTTTTTTTTTTTATTTTTTTAAAAAAAAATAATTCTTTTGACTTATAACACACTACAGGCGTTTATCACGATTGTAATGAATTTTTTCACAGAACCTTTATTTAATGAATTAATGTTTCGTTCGTGTGTAAGTTGAGCGCAATTAAAAATTAATTTTTCATAAAAATCGCAATTTTACGATTTTTTCCGATTTTTTTAATTTCTTTGACTTTTAACACCTACATGCTTTATCCAATTGTAATGATTTTTTCACAGAACCTTAATTTTATGAATTTATATATTCCTGGGAAATTTGAGCCTAATCAAAAAATTATTTCTCATAAAATCAAAATGTTACGCTTTTTTTGTTTAAGGTAGCTCAAGCGATTGTAATCTCTATTTTTTGAGAGATTTATGAGATTCCATATATAGCTTCAAAATAACAAATAACGGACAATTAAAAAATAAAACACACTTTGTTTACGTATTTTAAATGAATGAAGCCAAATGAGGCTCACTTTTACAAACAAAATAGACACATAACAGATTTTTTTATTGTTTAGGCTGTGATTTGACTAGGTTTATGTTTGTTTTTTTCTAATAGCTATTAAAACAACGTTTTATGCATCAATAAAGACAAAATTGTGTTTCTGAAAACTCTTTTAATAACATAAATATTATTGGTGTTTAGTTTTTATTTTAATTAGTATGGCTATAAAAGGATTCCTACCAACAAAAATCTGGCATCACTGTAATCACAGTGTACTCGGCGGGCCCCTACAACAAGCTGCAGGCCTAGGCCAACGATATTCGTAAACTGCAAATTCGTATTTGAATCTACCAAATAATAGTTATGAAATATATATGATATATGTATCATTTTATTAAATTAAGAAACTTGGCAGAATATTTTAAAAGAGTACAACGTGCATTTATTGCCAATACAAGCTTCATAATTACTTTGAATGCCAGCGCGCACACAATAGTCTTGCGGCAGACTGCTCAGTATCTCTCTAAGTGCCCAGCCGGCCACAGTACACTTTGGCTCGGCCATACGCGGGACCGCGTAGCACACTAGAGGTGCCGGTTTACACCGGCTCCGACTACTTTTTTACTTTTTTATATTTTTTATCCACAATTATTGTTTACGTATTTATCTAAATACATTTTAATTACTGTAATCCTTTTAGTGCAATTTACTCTAAAAATTAGAAAACTTTTTCCATTCTGTCTTTGCCTGTAGGAGCTTTCACTTATCATATGACGAAGCCCGACTTTTTACGACCCGGTACCCGACCCGTCCACATTACCCGCGCGAGGTTACCAGTGTAGTAACACAAAAATCGTGGTGGGTGGGGTGTCTACTACTGCTTAAAAATCGCGACTCATCAATAATTTATCGTAATACTGAGATGTAATGCTGTCCCGTAATAATGACATAGGCCTACTGAGTTAAGTGGTAATTCACAATCACGTAAAGAGGAAGACTGTTTTACTTTTTTTGTGAAAAAGGCCCAACTGGCTAGTTTGCTATTTATAAATGAGAAAACTCATTGTTCCCTGTTCTTTGATCTGCTGTATATCTCGTCACAACAGTCTAAATCAGGTCGCGATGCATTGTCCGTGTTTGGTTCGGTGGGGGGGGGGGGGGGGGTTTCGGTAGTGCAGCTGTCCTGTCGAGCAGATAAATCTGGCTTTCCGAGCAAGATAAGGAAAATTATTTGTACAATTTGGTATCGTGCATCATCTCATTCTCCACACTAATACTCCGCCCCTATCCACAACTGCACGTACATAATCGTACATCAATACTTCATTGTGTATTGGGTCAGTATCTGGTCATTTTTCTAACATCCTTCTATCAAATGCAATTTATTGTTGAAATATATAAGCACATAATATAATTAATAATTAATTGCAACTTCATTGACTGCCTGTATAAACAAGTAATCATCTTTCTATTATCTATACCGGTTCAGTAGCAAAAGTGGCTTAAAGGCTATTAGCAATAAGATCTGATTGAAGTTTTACAGGGTTGCCAGTCCAAATCGTCAGGCTGCACTTGCAGGATGCTATTACTTCTAAATTAGTTCAGGAACGTACTATTTTCTTGTTCTTAATATCATTCGGAAATTTAATATTCTTTAAGGACAACAGTTTTTTATAAACAAAATTTATTCACAAGAAGTTATTTGAAATCAAAAGTAAAGGTCGAAAGTGTATGTAATTTCCATGTTCCCCATGCTATGGGTTAGGCGACCTTCAAACTTTAGACTGAATATATCGTAAGTAGTTTCAGGAAGCCTACTTTTCTTTTTGCATTATTGGGTATCAGGTTAATTATCTGTTATATAGCCAATTTGAAATTTTTTTATTCACGTCAAGGATACGCTTGAGCTTCCTTAAAAAAAATTACCCGCATCCAACAACGGTGCCTGAAAAAGCTTTGCGAAGCTTCCTAGTGTAAATTGTGTAATGGGACCTTTTTTAATGGATGACAAGTAGGCTGTATTATCTAATTGTAATTATTAACTCCCATTGAACTCGCTATACACAAGAGTGCCCTACAATGGAGCAGGTATACAGGATGTTGGAAGAAGGGTGATTGGTTGGTAGGGGGTAGGGAAAGGTTAGAAGATTGTCAACAAACCGTTGGAGGAATCCGACCGATCTTTGCAATTTTATTTCGGAACAGTGGGATAATCAGAAAATGAGGTTCCACATAATGAAATAATTATATAGTCATTTTTTGTTTTTATACTGCAGCACAAGCGAATTGAAAATTCATACTTGCTTTTTGGTTTCTTTGACTTAGAAGCAACGTCAACCGTTAGGTCATAGTGCCACTTTGCGATAGGGCGATCTAGGGCGGAGGAGTCCCATACTGTCAGAACCAGCACGGGGTCGCGGGTCGGCCATCGTCTTTGTTCCCGGTTTGTGTCATTGTTATCTTCATCGGGGAGTCGTCAGTAAGAGGGGTAGGTGCATAGATATATAACCCCTATGAAGGCTAAGATTAGCAGTCTCCTATACCTCCGCACAGGGCCGCGGAGCAGCAAATTGAAGAAGTCCAAATTCGGCCCATTTCAAGATGGCGATTTGTGGCGTTTTAAATCGCTTTTTTAATGCAATAAAGTATTTACACACGGGATTGTTTTGATATGGTTTTAGCTTGTGCAGCATGTATTGAACAAACATACATACTAAGTCATATGACATAACGGAATTTAGTATCATTTGGGTGTTAAAGGCTTGTATGCTTACTTTCACCTGGCGCAATCTTTTGAGAACTATTTGGGCCTCAATCGCTACCCATTTGATTAACATGTACACTGGAATTTCAAGATGGCTTTTGATTGTCACGGAAGTGGACCACCGACCTGCTTAATTCTAGTCCTACTATAGGGGTTTATATCTATGGGGTAGGTGTTTCCAGACGACGATTGCCAGAGCTCGCCTCCAGTTAAGAGCTCGCCACCACTTTCGAGGAGTAAAAACTACCCTTCTTACTAGCTAATGTTTTGCAAGGTGGACCTTTCCTCTTGAATCCACCTTTTAATCGATTAGCAAAGACGCCCTGTTCTGGGGCCCAGACGGGATAATTAGCTTGCCATACTTATAGAGGTACTATGGAGGTTACAGATATCGAAAGCAAATACGGAGTCCACTTTTTATTACGCTGTTTTTATGTTAGTGATGTTTGTGAATTATTGTGTAATTTGTAACATTTTTGTATATCAGCTGTTTATTTTTATACTCAATCATGTTCCGCCGAAATGTTTGTAGACATTGTTACCTTGCATCTAACATATTTTTTTTTGTTGTTCATTGTAAGTGATGTCTAATGCGAGCAACAATTTTTAAAATAAAAATTGCAATGGTCAGTATTCAATGTGGCTTAAGTCGATCCATTGAAACATGCTTGTAGTGAAATTTGGCTGAAATTCATAATATATACTCTTAATAGTGTGCTTTTTAATAATACAACAAGCAAAATGGGGGTTACAGCTTACTTTTCGGAGATTTTTCGAATAAGAATCAAGTAATCCTATCTTAACATTGCAGCCTGCACAACTCTACATTTCCCGCCAAAAGGAAAAAAAGACAAGAACTACAGTACACGAACCGCAAAGTGAAATATGACTAAATTATGTATCAATTTGCAGGTAATTAATACTGAAAAGGAAAGTATTTTGTAAAATACATGTTACCATACTGGATTGTTGATATTTTTTATGTCCAAAGTCAAGTTTTAATTGTGATAACCAGGAGCGTCCGTGGAGATTTGGCACGCTTGCGTGACGTCATTTTCGAAGCCGAGCGCTAAAAAAACATAAAAAAAGAATACGATGGACCAATGGCAGTGAACTCGTGGGGGGGGTGGGGGGGGGGGGGGGGGGGGGGGGGGGGAAGCCAAATTAAAAAGTGGGTTTGGCTGCCTTTTTCCTATTACAGCACGGGGTTCGGATGTGTTTACGTTCTGCTGCTGGATATATCTTTCAGATTCGGATATATAAATCGAAAGTTGGCCTAGGCCTAGAAATCTAATAATACTCGACGGGCGGAATATTATTCAGCTTTTTCATTAAAATTGATTTTTAAATAAGTAAATCCCTGGTGGTGTTATATTCATTTGACTAGCCACCCATTACTCATATGGCCTTTTGTTGTGAATGGAGGCCCTACCTTAACTACCATTAAAAACAGTAATGAAAGCACAGTCTGCAGAATGCAATGTAATCAGCTGAATAGATAACAGTTGATTAGGAAAAGGAATCTGTGATTCATAGAATCTCTGTCGTAGGCCCTAAACGATTTTGTGCGGCCGTCCACGCAAATTTCACCACCCCTTCACCGAGCCCGGTTTGGTTTTAAGTGCTGGTAAAAAAAAATTAGGCCCAAGAAGAAATGTACATATCAAATCGTTTTTTAGCCAATATTAGATACCGGCTCAGTAGCCTAACTAGAAATAGTGACACGTGTTGTGTACATTGTTAGCTAGTTATGCTGATAATTTATGGACAGTAATTTACTTCTACTGCCTGTCTATGCGAAAAGATTGTTTTAAGAATGTGATAGATGTAACAAATTCAAATAAAAAGTAATGCATACACAACTCACTGTAAATACATACATAACCCAAGGCGCGGCTGGCAGTGGGTTCTGGGTGCATCGCACCCCGGGCTTTTGACATTCCGGGCCCCTGTGGAACTTTGTATTTTGTACACACTCCCTTTCAGTTTCATACAAAATATAAATATGATTGTGTATTTTGGTTTTACTGCGAAAAAGATTGCCGAACAAAATCCATTAGATATATTAACGGGGGGGATGGACTCCATGGGGTGCCTTAGGAAGCTCTTCAAAAAGAGAATGTTGTTCAGTGTTCTCACTTTATCCAGTTTTCAGTAGGAACTAGTGACTATCATGTATATGCTTAATTGACTTTCTCCGCCGCCGCGCTACGAGAAGAAATTTCAATGTGATTCAGTATTTTGGTTTTGGTTCCAGTTTCCACAATAGCAAGGGGATTGGCGTTGGGTGTTTGGTGCGGGGGGGGAGAAGGGGCAGCCGGCCGCCGGGCCGGGGGGATGTGAAGTAGTACCGTGAATCGTCTCATTACAGTTACAGCTTATCGCTTACACATTATTTTGAAGTTAGGATATTCAATCAAAATGTCCAGTATAACACATCCCCCCCAAGCTTCGGCATTTTGCGAGTGTCAATTTGGTACATGACGAGTTCATTATTGTTAAGTCTTCCTCAAATATAATTTTTCGCGAGATTTGAGATTAAGGAGAGGGTCTCGGGTATGTGTTTACTTTAGTTGGCGCCTGTTAATCGCGTCCTAAAATAGCGTTTTTAGAGGCCTAAAATTAACGAACCACCCTTAAAAATTGCCTCCCGCGGCTGGGGCTATCGCCCCAGACCCTGCTTTACTACACGACCTCATACGGGCCCTGCTACATGCCGACATTCCGGGCCTTTTCGACCCAGTCCGCGCCTGCATAAACATAACATAAACTCCATTTTGAGAGGTGTAGGCTTACTGACGTAATATCCAGTTTAGAGGGGAAAATGTCCTGTATTTGAGTAATTTCCAATTGAAAAGTGTATAAAAAAATCATGAACTAAAGATGAATGAGTCAAAAAAATTAAAAGTTTTCCCAGTCGGGACTCCGAACCGGCGATCTTTCGCATAGAAAACGAGCGCGCTAGCCGTTTGGGCCATTAGCGACCACGGAGTCTCGGGCGGTCCATAGCGATACGTGCGCTTCCTTCAACCCAGCAGAGTGTGGCCCGCCGACTCAAAACGAGCGTCAAAGTTTTGTGATGTCAAATTGAGGCACTTTTAATACTTTTAAAGCCTTCTTCCATATTTATTGGATTTAATTACGTCTGGAAATAGCTATATACGCAACTACAGTTTATTTTGGTATGAAACACTTTTTCGAGTGGCAGATTCTCTCGGCACGGTTTTCTATCCACTCGATTCCAAAGCAGGAAGGCAGAAAGGCTGCTGGTGCCGTGTTGCCAACCCATACGCAGGTTGGCCATACTCTCAAGAAGAAGTTTCCAACTATTACATATCGTATATTTTATGTTACAAATGAACATGAGAGACAATCATATTGTACGTTTAATGTTTAACGACACAATATTACTTTGTCCATAGGCCCTTATAGCCCTACTTTAGTGTTTACGTGTTATTTGATGAGAGTTTCGATTTCTGAGGTGGCAAATACTGAACTAGTCAGTTAGCAACTGTAAGCCAGAAGAGATGCAATAAATATATTTTCCTAAATTACAATAAAAAATAATAATACTTGAGTGTAGTAAAATAAAGTACTGTTGAAATTAATCTGACATACATAAAATATCCAAGTGGACCTATTTTATAAGTTTGTAGGTAATACTAATATTTATACTCTTGAGTCCGTTGGTACCCTCACTGGAGTCAATTTAAATATTCTAGAAAATCGACCCTTGCCATACTGTAAACACTATGCTACGAACCCTAATCTGAACTTGAATTGTCCACTTTGTTAATAATCATTTCATATAATTTTTATTTTTTTCCACGTCTTTGTTACTATCATAATCATAATCGTTCAGCGGAATAGTGTGAGACAAGTAACGGGCCGTTTTTAGGATTTTTTTGTAGTGTCCGCTACAACGAAAATGCTGCTTATATGGGCTTTCCACTTGTATGTGATTTGCGTTGGCACAAGGGGTCTGGGCGAAGCCCAGCCGCCGGAGGCAGAAAAAAAAAAAAAAGTTCCTTTGGCCTTGTTTCTTCAAGATGGGCCTGTAGTGATATCTGAGACAGGATGGGTTAGGTTAAAGTGAGTAAAAAGTGAGTACAATATAAGGCTATTTCGTTTAATAATTCTAAAAAAATAGGTTTTGAAATAGTAAAACAAAACTATGATGAGTATATATTCGATTTATTCGTAGCCTTCTGTTTATCGTTTACAATTTTTTTTTTAACTTACATAAAAACAACTAACAGAGCCTACCGTACAGAGTATTATTAATAAAAGGTTTCCTATAGCAGTAATGTTTGTGGAAAGAAACAGTAACAGCTCACAAAATCCTGAAGGATTCGTGTGTGGGCATTTTTTAAAAAAACTGTATCGTGAGAGGCAGGACAAATAATTTGTAAGAAACTGTAACATTAAACAAAGGTGAAATATTATATATAAAAGGAGTTTTGATAAGATATGATATAAAAAAATTAAGATCTTCAAGTACTACCTTCTCTATTATTGGAAGTTAAATTTATTGTATTTATGTATTATATGTTTAATTAATTTTATGTTAATTGAAGTTATTCTTTGTTAGATTATTCTCATGAACATTTTAGGTTCATAGAGGTCTTCTCAGGTCAACTTTTTCGTGCCTTCTGATTAGCAAAAATGATCTAATGATTTGATCAAGTCAGCTTGGAGCACAAGCTTTTTCGATAGACAAAATGGCAAGATGCTCAATTCGATATTGTGACAAATGGGACGTAAATATGGCCCCAAACCCCCCCCCCCCCCCCCCCCCCCCCCCCCCCTTGGTATTTTCACAGCAGAATTCTCATAGCAATCCTAGACGTTTTGGGGAAGTTGTCCATGAGTTGCTCGTGTAGGAGGTACTGAAGAACTTGATTCGGACTCTCAATGGTTTTCGGGCGAAATATCTTTCAAACTTCGCAGTTCGTCAGAAAGCTCTTAGGCGTTCACGTCACTAGAGCCATCGGCGGCTGTTAGATGAAGCTGAAGATCACCGCAGTGTTTAATTAGTTCGGTTGTAGTTGGAAGGCACTGCAAGTCGGAACAAAAATCCCCAGAGCATAGTGTGCTTTTCTAACAGTTGAAATCGCTCTTTAACTGACGTGATTGCAGTATCAACAAGCGGTATAAAGAATCTAGTACGATAAGAATCTTCCGGATCACTTGGAGTTTCGTCAATGTGCTCGTAATCGAACAAACGTTTCTTTCGTCTCTGACGCGTGTTGTCTCGTTTCTTAAATTCTGGAAGTATCTCGAGCTCGTCTGCCAATTCTTTGGCACCAATTTTTGCGTTTAAAAGCCCATTTTCACGAAAATCGTGTAAAAACGCTGTTATTTGTTTGAGCTGAGACATGGCTTCGGGAATTTCGGCGATGGACGACTGCATGAGTTTACTCACTATGTTAATGCGAAATAAAAGCTCATACCAAATAACAACACTCAAAACAAATTCCTATTTGGAAATTGCCTTCAAAAGATTTCTAGCTTCTGATCTGGTGTCTTGATCCAGTGTTGTATCATTACCAAAATCAATGAGAACATCACCAATAACTCCTATTTGATACCGAAAGACTTTTACTGTATCAATTCTCGCCTCCCATCGAGTTGTAGACAGAGGCTTAACTGTCAGTCCGCCTGCGGGTAGAAGATTTTTAAATTTTTCCCATCGATTCACGGACGAAGAAAACAATACGTACACCTTCTGTACAACGCCAAACAGTGATACTGTGTCGACATGATTTGCCTGCATCACCGAGAACCAAATTTAATGAATGGCATCCACAGGGAACAAACACAGCTTGCGAATCCATTCTTCTAAGTTGGCTCTGTACTCCAACATGCTTCCCTTTCATATTTGCCCCGTTATCGTAGCCCTGTCCTCTGCAGTTTTTTATTTCTAGACCACATCTATCAATTTCTTTTAACACCGTCGCTGCCAGTCCTGCTCCAGAACAAGATTCTGGTTTTAAAAAACCAATGAATCGCTCTGAAACAACTATTGTTTCTCCAACACAATCGACGTAGCGCAAAATGACAGACATTTGCTCCTGTCTACTAACGTCTGGTGTAGTATCAAGGAGCAGAGTAAAGTATTTTGCTTGTTTCACCTTAACCCCTTAGCATACCATTAATACACACTTGTTTTGCCATGAAATACTATTTACTAGGAAAACGCTTAAGTCCCGCCGCATTGATGGATGAGCGTAATTTTTTTTAAACGAAAAAAGCGTAAAATTGATATTTTTTTATAAAACATTTTAGACTTTTGCGGCAAAATGACCCATTTCACACCTTTTTTAATGATATTTTTTTAATAGATAATTTTTCGATTCCTCTCAATTTTCATACGAATATATTAATTCATAAAATTAAAGTTCTGTGAAAAAATCATTACAATTGGATAAAGCATGTAAGTTTTATTCGTCTAAGAAATGTTAAAAATTGAAAAAAATCGTAAAATTGCGATTTTCATAAGAAATAATTTTTCGATTGCGCTCAAATCTCACACGAATATATATATTCATAAAATTAAGGTTCTGTGAAAAAATCATTACAATCGAATAAAGCATGTAGATGTTATAAGTCGAAGAATTTTTTTAAAAATCGAAAAAAATCGTAAAATTGCGATTTTCATGAGAAATAATTTTTCGATCCATTTTTCCCTCCGTGCAGTTCTTCGTTCAGAGATTTCATAGACCTCCATAAAATTTCTTCGCAATTGGAGTATTGGTTTAGCCGGAATCGTGTTCACAGACACACAAAAATACAAAAAGAAAAAAAAAAAAAAACATTCCGGATTTTTTTCTCCAGTGTAGTGAAATGGAATCTTCGCTTCGCTCATCCAAAAATCAAAATTATGGGGGAAAAAATAAATTCTAAATTTTCTTCCCCTTTTCGTTTTTTTTTTTTTATCTTATCCCACATTGACATTTTAGAACCCCCCAAAATTTTTTACCTCCCCCTTTCCCCATTTCCCCCCCCCCCATCCCCTCATAGTGTTTCGTTAATTTTGTGAAATCTTAAAAATAGGTCCAAGTTTCTATTTCATTTCCCTAAATGGAAATTTTTGGCAGATTTCATCCGATATTGACATAAGTCTCTATTTAACCAACCCCCCTATTCCCCAAGTAACGCACGTTGAGACTCCCCCCCCCCATATTTTTATCATTCCAAAAAGTAAACAATTGAAAATGAAAAATTATTTCCCCATCTGGTAATACTTTCCAGCCTTGACATCACCAACCGCTTTCAGACTACTCCCCCTCTGCCCCCCCTTTTTCCCAACTATCCCCCCTCCCCCCAAAAAATAAATTATTACCTTTAGGTCATATTTTGTTTGGATTTTATTTGATAGTGATATTTAGCCACCTAAAAACACCTTCCAAAGTTTTAGCCCCCCTTTCCTACCACCCCTTTTTTGGATGAAATTCCAAAAAAATAAAAAAATAACTATTTTAGGGTATTTAGTCAAGCCTTTTGGATAATTTGATTGGTTCTCATCTGATCTTGACATTTTGCTCCCCCCTCTCTCCCCCCCACCCTTGGCCACTATTCCCCAGGCTAAATTTCCCCCCCCCCTTTTTTTTTTTTAAATTTCCCACAATTTGTAATTTTCTAAAAAACACACAGTATATTAAATATTTGATTCTCCTCAAAAGTCATTGTTTCACATGCCATCCACTATTGACAAAGAAACACCCCCTGCGCCCGTCTGACAGACGTGGTAGTTGACTAGGCACGGTGGGGCCCACCCGTCTGGCAGACGTGGTAGAAATGGCAAGTGGTTAATAATAACAGCTTCTTTGACCGCTTGTAAAGAAGGCCCGATTATTTCTTTTTTGGATACTTTTCCCGAGATACGAAACACATTTTTTCTCGTCTCTAGTAATGCTACTGATGTGTTTCACGTATAATAGTGTCAAAAAAACCCAAACAACTCAACTAATTTTAAAATTTGTCGTTTATCTTTTGAAAAAGCTTTTCATCTGATCCCCTAAATGCCGAGTTTTCACCTGCCAAATACTGGGTTTTTTGCAATGAGATCCCTTAAAGGGGCTAAAACCCCAAAAATTTTTTTTACCACGGGGATCAATAGCACAATACTACACTAAAATGACCGTTTACAAAAATCATATATTGTAACTGTGATTTAACACCGAATTTTTAATTTTTTTGATCCAGATAATTTTGCGAAAATTGGTGTTTTGGGAAATTTCTTAAATCGGCTTTAACCTGCTTTTTTTTGTTTGGTCCACATAGATACTAGAGCATAGTACCAATCTAAAATGCCCATTATAAACATCGTGTCTTGAAACTGTGCCCAAATATCCCCTCAAACACGCAAAAATATGCATTCCAAAATCACACCCCATTTTGGTAATCAGCATATTTTGACCAAACTACTTGCCCAAATTACAAAAACAAAATAAAGATAATTTACAGAAAAGGCTGTAGAGTACGTCAATAATGGTCAATATTTTTTTGGGATCAAAACCTCCACTTTCACGGGGCATAAAGATTCGTCCCCATGGTTATTTCTTATGGGAGATTTTTGCCGATGGGACCTAGCTCTAAAAATGTCAGTTTAACAATTTTTTGGGAGGTCATGGTGGCCCCAATAATTTTTCTGTTAATTGCTAAATTCATTACTAGTTAGCCTGAATGAAATATATTTTTGAGTTTAGCATTTTAAATTTACCCCTTTAAGTACTTGGGCGCCATCGTTGCTTTTCTTGATTTATTACTGTCGGGTTGATTGCGTCTATGTGGTTCCTGTTCGAATGACTGTAAAAGCTGTAAACCAGTTACTATAGCTAATCATATGATTTGACGATCGTTGGTGTCTAGATAATATTTTGGTCATATTTTCCCAATAACAGTTTTCTTTCTGATCGCTTAAAGATGCCACTTTAAACTCGCCGTTACAATAAAGTTTCCCAGCAGAAGCAATAAACGGAATCTTTGATTTCGAGTAAACGAGCCATGTTCCTAAGAGTTGTCTCACCATTAGCCAGAGTACGCCGAGAAGAATGCATTTGTGAAGTGTCTACCCTTCTTTAGTTCGGGATAGCTATCGGACTCGTTTCGATATTTGGTTGGCCCCTTATTAAGTAGGTAGTCCCGGGTGCAATTGTCAAGGTTTGTAGGACAAGTTGCAGGGTCATCTAAATCGGTGGGTCCTAGAGTCAAAGGGTCAAAAATGTCAGAGGCCTGTGAAACTGATTCTTAAGACTCTTCAGATTCTGGATGATCTTATTAATTATTATTATTATATTATAATTATTTATTTTCAATTTGTTATGACAAATACATAATATTTATGATACAATATATCAGTCGAAAACAATTTGATGGTAGTGAGAGTTAGAGCAAGCCCCATAGTACATGAAATGTGTCTCACTACCATTGACTTATACATACTTACTATGACTATGTCTATGATATATTATGAATGAGTGGTGATTTTATTGTACAGGGGTGATATGGATGATTCATGATAATTTACAAATTTACAAACAACAATACGTTGCTGATCTTCAAAATAAGTTGTTGAATCTGTGTGGACAAATTGACTAATTAATTTCATTTCCGATAATAATTGACTAGCATTATATAGTTACGATGCCCGTAATTGTTACGGCATCACCAATGTAATCTAACAGCTGCAAATAAAATACAATACAATACAGTTCGACTACAAATAATTTACAACATTTAAAACTGAGAAATGTGAAAATAGTTGATTGATTTGCTATAATATTAAGTGGTTTCATTTTTTATTCCGAACGTTATGTATTTCATTATCATTTGTATTTAATATATTTTAATTTTTACCACAACATTGAAAAACTTCTATAGGAGAAAAATGATTCGATACAATTTTATAACAGAGTATAAATACAACGCAAGACTTTAAATATGGGTAGGTAAAACTTGGGTGTGCAACAAAAAGCCTTCGGTTAGTACGTAATTTTTAATTTTAAAATTTCGTAAGAGCTATTTCCTATTTTGGCCTATATCCCAAATTTAAAGAAAGAAAGTATTTAATTATCATGTGCTCACCCTTGTCTTCGGGCAGGTTAAACACCCGGTCCTCAGCTGGGTGTTGACACCTCGTGGCTCTCGGAATCCTTCAACCCGCTCCTTGATGGTTTCGCCCACTCGCCTCACTTCTCTTTAAAAAATTTTGACATTGATTTTTCTTCATGACGTGCATCTTTAAACCCCAGCTTCTTCTTTTTCACGAACATCCACCCCATGGTTTTCTTCCGATTTCGGTCCATAACTTTTTGAGCCCAAAAGTCACCCAATTTTTGAAAAATTTATGTGCTCTACTGGCAAATGCTACTGTAATTGTATTTGTTAGTGACTACCAGCAACGAATGAGTATAGCAGCTTACCCCGCTTCTAAGCCCTTATGACATTTAATTCAACATTTTCTTTGTAGGCGGCCGCTGCAACTTGATCACCTTTACGAGTAACGCGGGTACAAGCATAGTACAGCGTAAGCTAAAACTACAATCAGGAGTGTGATGAAAGATAAATTGTCTCAAATGTGCCGAGCGAGCGGGTTACTTGTCATTTACCAAAAAAACGCCTTTGTTTGCAATATGTTCACATTCAGTAATTTACATATTACTTAGTTGACACATATTTAATTTATATGCAGATAATTGATAGAATCGGTAAAGTTTACACGAACGGTCAGAACTCAGAATATGTAGAAGAAAAGGATAATGATGTTCATATTTCGTTACAATTTAATTATTAGCATTTTTGCTTTATTTGGTGAAAATCCATTGTTCTGTAACAGCGCCGTGTTACAGAATTCGGTAGGCGGCGCCACCTACCGGTTTGTGCTGTCGTCCGCAGCCACGGACGTCGCGGATGCCTTAAACCGGCCCTGGACAAGTATTTGGAAGCTCCACGGACTAACGTTAGCCTACTTATTTTGTGAGTCAAGTTTCTAGACAATTATTTTTATCATTATTATTTAGTCTAATCTAATTGGATTACTAATACTATGTTATTACTGTCCCTGTATATACTAGGTACTTATGATCAGCATATTATGTTGCTGAATCAGAATTGCAAACGTGTAGATTGTCGAGTGACAAGACAAGACAATGCAAGGGTTATCTATAAAATAAATTATAAGTAATGTATACTCATGTCAGTTCTTTGACTGGCTATTTACTTACTGATTTTAAACTTTTTAACGTAAATCATTATCTTGATTGAAATCTTGGATAATGTAGAGGAATACATAACATGATTATTCGGCTTGCGTAATTTTGACAATGACCTGGTTCAGTCGCATTGCTGTTTCCGGAATTCATGCACAATGTCTCGGTCCGCCACCCGAGGCCTCCCGCTCAACCCTGTGTTATTGTCCGTGCAAACAGGTATAGTCGACGTCAGAGCGAGATATGAATGCGGCGACGGTCAGTGGAAGACTAAATCGCTCTTCAGAACAAATTTTTGTGGGACCTGGTAAAATTGTCGGACCAATCATCGAAAAGCCATGCAGAGTATCGGGTCAGCCCATTCACGCCCTTTTTTACCCACCCACTTTCGTTTAGAGCTTCACGCTTGAATGACCTCAAACGTAGGCTCCACCCCGACCCTCACAAAAGTATGAAATTTTAAGGAGTGATGCAGGGTTCTTTTGGGATCATGCCTTTGAAATTTAGTTTACATCGGTTAATATCTTCTACCTAAAATAAATGGGTACGTCTTGACGCGCGCTAAATGTACATGGATCTGACATTTCTGTCACTTGTGGGTTCGCGCAACTAATGACGTCATAAATTTGTTTTTGGTAGTATTCTATTAACAAACAATCGAAGCTTTAGGTATGTAAGTTTCGTTGTGATAACGCAAAATTGATAGCAGACTTTGATGAAAAACTATCGCGATGTGTAAATGTAAAAATTTTACGGCTGACTAAACTTGCATTTAAGAACACTTACGCCCCTCACAAAAGTATGACATTTAAAGGAGTGATGCAGTGTTCTTTTGGAATCATGCCTGTAAAGTTTCGTTTACATCATTGGTTAATATCTTCTAGCTCAAATAAATGCATAGGTCTTGACGCGCTCCAAATGTGCACGGATACATACATCTATAAACTTGTCCCAAACCTATTTATTTTTATTTATTTATTTATTAAACGTCTATCCTATTCAGTTATAAAAACTGATTTACAAAGGAGGACAACTAAATAAATCTAATTACATAGATGCAGAAACAACAATTAACTACATTTTCGTAAATATTTGAAACAGTAGCATTACAACAACAATGCATTAAACACAACAATTTTGGTAACAAATAAAAATGATATTATATGCATTTAATGAATGAATCAAATATAAAAAAATTGTGGAGAATAAAAAGAAAAGAAAAGGAAAGGGAAAAAGAAAGAGAAAAAAAAATTAAAAAAGAAAAACGAAAAGAAAAAAACTGATTTATTAGACGATCCCACTCAAACGATTATGAGGTTTGCCAAAAATCGGGAACAGCAAATCAGGGAGTATAACCAAAAACTTTCGCGGACGAAACCACCGAACGCGAAATCTTTATTCTTGTGTTCAATCTTCATTTTTGTGTTCAAATCTTGATAACATTTTAGTTCAAAAAATCTTGACTCATATATATAATTACCGGTA
This sequence comes from Sweltsa coloradensis, assembly GCA_024449915.1. NCBI lineage: Eukaryota > Metazoa > Arthropoda > Insecta > Plecoptera > Chloroperlidae > Sweltsa > Sweltsa coloradensis. The sequence continues at coordinate 36,628 of JAMZAV010015595.1, read as the reverse complement.
CATCAGATATATAATTATTTAAAATTGTTCATGTCAAACTGATCACAGCAATGATACAGGACACCTAACTCAGGTTGCAAGCTCCATCAGTGGTCGGCAACCAGACAATCTAGGCAGATATATATTATATATATAAGGCCGCTCCCGATAGTCGCGCCCTAAAAATCATTCAGGCTAACTAGTTATGAATTTAGAAATTAACAGAAAAATTATTAGGTCCACCATGACCCACAAAAAAATGTCGAACTTGGTATTTTTCGAGCGGGGTCCCATCGACAAAAATCCCCCATAAGAAATAACATTGGGAACGATCTTTATGCCCCGTGACAAGTGGAGGATTTTGATCCAAAAAAATACTGGCCATTATTGACGTACTCGACAGCATTTTCTGTAAATCCTCTATATTTTGTTTTGTAATTTGGGCAAGTGGTGCCAGTGTAGCACCATGACAATCATTTTTGGATTTTTAATGTTTTTTCTCTCATTGCGTTGCATGATTATTTTGTCATCTCATTAGTGCTTTTTGTGTTCAAGATTTATGTTTCTTTGTACATGTATAGGCTGCAGAGGGCAGTATTGTTTCCCTATATACAAGAAATACAATACAATGTAGAACAAAAAAGAAGCACGTTATAGCCGATTTAAGAAATTTCCCAAAACACCAATTTTTGCAAAATTCATGATTAAAAAAATGATAAATTTGTGTAAAATCACAGTTACAAGATTTAAAAATGTTTCAAAAGGTCGTTTTAGTGAGTATATTATACTATAGAGTATAGAGTATTGTAACGGATCAGACCCTGAGTTTGCCCGGATCAGGAATCTGGTTACTAATTTACATAATTAAATTCACTAGCTCATCAGCGAATACGATCTTCCAAGAAAAAAAATAAAAAAAATTACAAATAAATTTTAATTACTCAAATTAATAGCCAATAAAAAAAAATCCTTACTGTTATTAACTTAATTACCTGTCCATAGGATCTCCACAGTTGATGCTGCAAGACCTAGCTCTGCTCTGCTATTTTCCTGCCCCACCGGCAATAAAGCTTATGAATAAAAATAATTGAGGAGGATTTCAGGAGTACAATCTACATTAAAAATTGCATCATTAATTTTAACATACTTCAGTTCACTATTGACCATTGGACATGACAATTACAATTGAAATTACACCCTACCTATCGAGCTCGTTATTAAATAAGGTTGGACGAACCTTCGAATACCCCTCCAAAATGTGAAGCTATACATCCAATTTACCAAATCAATGAGTTATAATTATAATGCCCACGGCATGTACTTAACCTTCGGCAGTCGTCGTTGTAATCCAAATACCTAAATGTTGAAAATTGGAGGGCAATTTCTTGAAGTTGGGGTTAGAAGATAATCCACATGGCGATGACACACGTGGTTTGATTAAGCACTGGTAATTAGTCACACTGTTTATCGAGTATAAACACAGTTCCTTGAACACTTGATTTATTGATTGGACACAGTCTATTGATTAATACACAGTTCTTTTGATTGGTAGATTCTTGATAAATTGAAGTTTCAGTTCGAAAGGTATTGTGCCGTTGAAATTAGTTATTGTTAATTATGGTTGGTAAAATGTTTGAAAGTCTTACTGTCTGATGTAACTGTTCACAGGAATATAATCCACTGACGATAATGACCCAATTATTGTATTACTGTTGAAATCGTTCTACCTGTCCAATGCCCTACACAGTTAGTTAATTAAGTGATAACAATGGCTTATCACTGACAACGATGAAAAAATGATGCTCCACACAGTTAATTGATTATGTGATAGCAGTGGCTTATCACTGACGACGATGAAAAAATATGATGCTCGGCACAATTAATTAGTTACGAATCACTTTCAACTTGATGATCACTAATGAAGTTCCAACACGATATTTGATTCGGAATCCTACCCCGAAGCACGGTAGGCCCTATAAAACTTAGCTAATCGCGACAATCATGGTGGTTCCGTGCAATCCGGAGAGCCCCCATCCTTCGACTCACGTCCACCCGTGGACAAAGCCACCGAACAACTCTCACGAGAACACCCCAGCTCTCCTCGAAAACACGCATATGGCCCCTCATGTACACATCGTCGCTTCTCAGGTTCCGTGAAACATACCAATTAATACTCTCCGACTCACTTACCTCTGAACCCCTGCTAAAACTACATGGACTTAGCCTTCAACAGTATCCACGGACGGGATAGACATTGATGATCAGATTCAAACTGAAGGGACTCTGGATTATACTTATGAATTGTACCCATACACTTCTGGTCCTTCAGTTAAGTCTCAGCATGCGGTATGGCGTGCGTGTGTTCTAACTGTAAACCCATAACCTGACGTAATAGCTAGTACAATCGCTCCCCATTTAATTATCCCTCTGTCTGGTATCCCAACCCTGACTCAGCTATCTCCACGCGTGATGGTGGGACTCGATCCGACACTTCTTGGTACTCAATTCTTGTCGTTCTGCCTCTTCTGGCTCCAGCTTGCTATCTTCAGGTTCCCAGCAGAAAACTCCCTTGACCGTACACTCTCGTGCCTTTAGTCTTCTTCTTGCTACGTGTCTTTCACAGCACCCCCATCTCCCGTGTCATGGCACTCCCACCCAGTGGGAGTGCCCAGCAGGCTACACTTTAGTCACTTTCTACCTCAATGTCCAGAATCTTCACTTCATGAATAATAGTATCCTGCCACATGACACCTTCGATGATGTCAACATGTCCGGTTCCACTCCAGGGGGTCCTGGTCATGGCTCGCCCAAGAGGTTAAGCGACACTTCTATCATGGACTACATTTGTCACTCTCCCCAATCATAAGCCTGCGGTTGTCTCTCTCTCTCCTTGTCATAAATTAGAGTGGGACAACCTCCCTCACCAAGGCGAACGTCCTTCTGACAATGTCAGCTTTACCGTCTCCAAAATCAGTACAATGTCTTAAGGCTATTCGACCGCGTTTTTCTATTTCCAAAAGATAGCTACAATCAAAACAAGGTTAATAGGCCTTGAAACTCAGGCTATTTTAGAAAATCAAAAATATTTTTTTCAAATTTCGACCGGTACACGCGCAATATAGCATCTCAAAATAAATTTCAAACTTCAATTCGCCAAGGGACATCATTCAACGTAGGTGTTATGTTTTTGTGACATTAATTTCATGGTTTCAAGAGGCTGACTGAGAGAAAATTTTTTTGTAACAATATTGTCTTTCGGCGAATTTTTTGTTTGCGGTACAAATCGGTAAAAAATACTCGCAAACGAAAAAATTTGGAGTAAAGACATTGTTGAAATAAAAGCTTTTTCTATCAGTCATCAATAAAAAACAGTTGAAAAATTTAAGCTGTCACAAAAAACGACAACACCCCTCACGTTGAATGGTGTGCCTTGGCGAATTGAAGTTGGAAATTATTTTGAGGTGGCTCTATTGGCCGTGTAGCTACCGGATCAGAAAAATTTGAAAAAAATATTTTTGATTTTCTAAAATAGACAGGTAACAAAATTCCATTCACTAAATCTTGACTTGAGGTAGCATATTTTCGAAAATAGAAAAACGCTGCGAATAGCCTAATAACGGATCTAATTGATATGTTGACGAAACAGCTACGCCTAGCACATAAATGTCTGTCTGCCTTCCGGTAGTGCAAACATCTGATCGGCTGTACAAGAAATAATAAAAAAATTACCATTAAGTTCTTGACAATTATTTCAAGAATCATGGGGGGGGAGCGATCATCCCCACACAGCACAGGCTCCACAATGGAGAGAGAGACTCTGCAAACAGTAGGAAATGATTGATAGTCGGGAACCCATATAGGGAGACCGCGGGCTAGTTGGCCACGTTTTTTTACAGTTGGAATTTTAGGAAGGAATCTAATTAAAGAAATTGATTGATATACTTCTTGTAATAAATTTCTTCACATCTTTGATGCACTTTAAAAAAAAAATACTTAACATTTTTACTTGCTTTGTTTAATACATAAACAACAAAAATACAATTGGAGGTGTGAATTCGGACAACCTGCCCATGTCAGGGAGTTGGTGGCCAGTACATGGGCTGGTTGGCCCAGTACATAGAATAAGCTATTTTTGTTGTTTATGTATTTTTTTTAAAAGGGTGATATATTATTTAAAGTGCCACACAGATTGAAGAAATGATTACAGAAAGAAAGACAGATTTCTTTAAAATGTAGATTCCTTCCAAACATTTCTAAATGTAAAAACGTGGACCAACCAGCCCCTGTCTCCATAGGTCTAGCATCAGAAATCACATAACCTGCGCAAAGTAATGGGTGTGCCACCAGCCCATCACGCATACATAATTGTTTTGTTTGCGTTTGTATTAGATCCTTACAGTTTCATTATGTTTCTCAATACATAATAACAATCACTAATGGACATTGTACAATTAAAATTATTACTTCAATATAATGATTGAAAACGGAGTGGCTTATTAAATGAAATCGTAGCGTGGTTAAAATTTACAAACCAGCTGTCAAAAATTCATTTGCTCTTCAGGGACACAGTGATGTGAAACTAGCGTCCTTGAATTTCACAGCATTCAAGTAGTGAAACAGCATGTTCCAATTCAAATTTCGGCACAGGCAACAGCTTTAGATATCGAGATCTGCTGGTGGGACAACAAACCCTTGGGCAACAGCCGGTCTCCCCTTACAGAGTTATTTCCAATGTGTCAATGATCAGTGTTAAAGTAACTGAGTAAAAGGAATTGAGTAGAAGTAATTAATGACTTTTAATTCATTTAAGTTTTTACTTGAATTAATATTTATTTTAATGTAACTGTAACCTGATTTACTTTTTATAAGTAAATTGCACTCAAGTTTCAATTACTTTTAAAGTTTACTTTTTGTAACCAGCTTTGTGACTGTTACCAGATAATTACGGAAATAATATACGATGTCTCAAGCAAACTAGTAAAAACAAGTTAAACTTTTTTTTAGAGTGTGTAATGATGGAACAATGTTTTTTTCCGCCGACTCCGCTTGAGCCCATACAATAATAGTACACTGAGTTTGAACCCTTGAGCTCGACCATTGGTGAGAAAATTGACCAATTTCCATGGCCAGCTACGTACCAAAAATATTTAAACCCGATTCGAAATGCCTAGTAAAATAAAGGATGAAATTTAAATTATCTAGGTGCCCGTAAAGACGCCGCAGCCAAGCCCCGGTTCGCTAAACACTCTCGGGCACCTTATACAGCAAGAAGTATTTAGTGATTCGAGGTGTCACCCAGTCATCATGAAACCGGTGGCGGAACTAGACGCCCGCAGGGCCCGCTAATTTAGGGGGCCCCATTAAACAAAAACTTAGTTTAAAAAAATATTTCACCCTGTTTGTTGCTAAAATGACCGTTTTGTGAATGTAGAGGATATTTAGGAATAGCATCCACAACACAACATCAACACACAAAAACTATGGTACATTAGTTTGGGTGTGCATTCAGCATAATGTTCACATCCATCTTTTTGAACTTGATATTTTAAATAATATCCGAGGCCTATTTGCATAAATACAAGTACTATGATTTTTAAACATCTTCCACAAAAAATTGATATTACAATTGGTGTAGATCGGATAGCCCACCCAGCAGTATTATATTCTGTGTCATGAGACAACAGCATTGGGCTGCAAGGAGAACCAATAAAGGATCTATTATTATATTACCAGTTAAAATTAATTATAATCCTTCTTGCAGACGAGCCACCTTGTCATGTCAGCTAAACCTCTACGCCTTTGGTTTATGTCTGGCGCCTGCGACCGCACTCCTCGAACTACAAAGCATCGCCGGGGAGCCCTGCACGCGCTCCCGTCCAGACTACTCTCTAGGTAGATCCGCAGGATGAGAGAGCTAAACTAAAAACTATGCTATTGCTGTTGACTATGGTGAGACCCAAAAGTTGGTTCGAATACTCTACACCAAGTGAATAATGATTCCATAGGAACTATCATTTTACAAGTACCGGTATTAAAAACATTAACATTTCCATGGGACAATTCTAGCATCTTACTCAGTCCCACTAGGTATTGAAAGCCTACGCCGCAGATAGACCATAGGACTATAAATTAGAACCTTATAATTAAACAATATCGAGTCCCTATTTTCAACTAGGTTGCGGGTAAGTGGGGTAGGAGGTTCCCACCACATCTTGCACGGAAGTTTCATCGAAGTTCGGATTGGGCTAGCACATGCCTGATGCTTATGCCCACAATATCTTATTTTCCCTCTGCATCAATCTACTTGTTTTCCCACTGTGTCTTCCTCTTCACGGTTCTCTTCCTCAGGGACTCCACCCAGTTTTTAGCATACTTTTCTTTTCCAACATCTTCCTGGTAAACCCTTTCCCAAGACTGCATTTCCTCATTGCAAATGTATTGACTCTACTTCTTACATCTCAGTTAGGCCTCCCCCTTTTTCTCTGTTGTTCTATGCGTCTTGTTCATACTGCACCTTCGGAATCCTGTCCTGATCCTCCGTCATGGTAACCAAACTTTCAGCCTTCTAGTCCGGAGTTCTGAAGAGACTTGAACTTGCTTTTTTGGTACAAGCAAGGGCACTGGCACATCGTATTCTAGGGACCACACCCTACTAATGTTGACATGGAGCCATCGTGATGTCCCGTGCAGGGACCCGTTATTTTGTTGCCTACTCCTGCTGGTTTGAAGGGTAGATTAGCAATACAAGTGGTGTTTGGTGAGAGAAACATGACATTTTTACCTAATAGGGGTAACATTAGGCTTAACATACTGGCCACGGGGAACTGCGGATTTCACCATAGTTAAGGGATGATAGGGGTTTTAATTTTGGGGGTTGAACATTTTGATTTAAATTTTTTATGATGAACACCCTGTTGAAGGTTGGAATCTACGTTAAAGTACTATCCCAAAATCTCACCAAAACAAATGATGGTGTTTAAAAAACATGACTATAGCGAATTAATTTGGTCATAATGACCTCAAGTTGACATTAATTACCTGAGTTAGGAACCTATTTGACAAAATCAGTTAAACATAGTCGTGTGCACTCGATTTAAAGCTTAGACGAAGTAGAAAAAATGAAAATAAATTTTTTACTGCCACGTTGAACTGCGTGACCTTTATTGTCCTTTATTGGACCTTGATAACTGTTTTCAGCAGACTGCATAATGTTACATATACGAGGGAATGTCATAGGGTAGTGAAATTAGGAATCCGGTCCCTGACCTTCCAGGAACGCGGGTTTACCCGAATCTGAAAGCCTAAATTACGTCACTTTATAGTCGGTACCCCCCCCCTCCGCGAGCGGTGAAGGTCGTTCTGAAGCATCACAAGAAGATAACCGGCAGCGATAGCTTATCTCTACTGTTTGAGACCAAAAACCTTAGCGGTCGGCCGGCCACCCCATTCCATCACTTCTCTTCCGTGACGTCATCGCAACTCTGGAAGTTGCTTGGAACATGAGCGGTCTGGCATCGGCAGACCAGCCTTTCAACAATAGCGGCGGGTGGGTGGTGAGGGGGAGGGGAGGGTCGTCCGGCCGGCAGCCTCGCTCGAAAGGGCCGGGCCGGGCGCCGGCAGTCTGCACTCAGTCAGCTGCATGGTGGTGTGGTCTGCGGAGTATCTTATCGCTCCTTACTACGCCACGGCGCCAGAGCGCGTTAAAAAAACCTTTCATTTTCAGTAAATAATAATTACACCGATAAAGATTCGAATCGAAAAACGGATTGGGTAATTTCTGGATTCGGGTAAACGGAGTACCGGGTACCCTATGAATCCTACTATATACTATAGCACATCCAAATGCATGTGGTATTAAACAGTGATTTAATAAATGCACCAACATGTAAGTATATCAATAGGATATTAGGCTGCATGCATAACGCTTTTTACTGTCGCGTTGAGGAAAAGAGCAGTTTGTACCAGGACACCCTCTTTTATTATACTTATACTTCGTCGTTTTTCAACGTGTTTACCATAGAATATACCATTTTAAAAGGCAAAAGTACAAAGTTCCTAGTAGACGTTGTTGGTAATACTTACCATAAATAAATAAAATAATAGTAATTGCATGTTTAATGTATACTACATCCAGAATGGAATCGTGGCCAATCCGTGGTCCGTTTTTCAAATAACTGACACAAAAACACAAAAACAAATTCTATAGCACTTCCTATGTTCCACGCATTTTCGGGATGAAACCGTTTCCTCCTTTCGTGATAGTGATGGGAAAAAGTATGCATTCAATGCTTGAAGAGCGTTCCTGATGCATAAAGGTTTATCGCCCGTATTGTGGAAAAAGTGGGGTTGCCCTGAGACTTTGATAAGTTGTAATTAGTTTTGTATGACATAGAGATCCATTTTACAGTCACGTATCAAGGCTTAAATAATGTACGCTTGCGCTACCATAAAACAAATGCTGTTATGTTAAATTTCATTTTTGCTCAAGCTAATGCTACTTTACCGTGAAATGAATGTCGCAAAATACTTTTCACCAATGAAAAACATCAGCTAAAGAAACGATTCCTCCTACCAAGACGCCTTAGGCAGCACATTCGACGCCTCACAATCTATCAAGGAGTACACGTCTGGGATCAAAAAACTCTTCCCTACAACAACGCTGCTTGGCCCTTTCTGCGTGGGGTTGGGATATGACGGTCAGAAGATTGGATGCCAGTGTTGACCATTTTTCCAATCGCTTCTGAACCATGTATGGAGTTTGTACGATGCAGGGTGCAGGTGCAAGAAAGGATGTGGAGGATGATGCATGTGTCTCAAACGTTAATGAAAGTACACAGCATCTAAGAAGTTTATTACCATGACGGTCAACCAGGAACTTGGTACTGCTTTTAAAATGGTATATTCTATGTAAACACGTTGAAAAACAACACAAAGTAAAAGTATAGTAAAAGAGGGTTCAATGGTACAAACTGACTCCAAATGGACAGTAAAAAGTGTTGCATGCAGTCTAATCTTCAGATGATTACTTAACGTTGAGTGCATTTATTAAATCAACTTGTTACTACCACATGTATTTGTATGTGCTATACGTATACATTTATTCAGTTCATGCTGAAAACAGTATTCAAGTCAAATAAAGGACTTTACCAGGTCAAGGTTCAACAGCATGTTGCACAAATGTTTATTTCATATTATTCTACTTTGTCTAAGCTTTAAATAGAGTGGTCACATGGCTATGTTTAACAATTTTTCAAATAGGTCATTACTCTGGTAATTATGTCAACAGGTCATTATGGGATCGCGGAATAGAGCACAAACGGAATCGCGCACAAACGGAACAGAGCACAAATTTTTGCATCCCGAACGTTTCCGAAGCATGCAGGGTTCACAAAATGTGGTATGGCAGAGGGGCTGGCTCGTAAGGAATTATAATGTTGGGGAAAGTGCACATTAATTGCGAAGTCATTATGCGGGAAACGACCAAGGGGTGTGGGGGCTGCCCCAGTCGCCGGAGGCGAAAAGTTTTCAGACATTAATGTCTGAAGTACCGGAGGAAAACGAACTTAGAAGTATATTTTCTCCTTCGACTTTATGGTCGGAAAAAACTCGCCTATATGTAATTGTAATTATAGAAACCATCCCAACATTGTTATTACCGGTATATGCTGATTAAAATATTAACAATACCCGAAAATGTCTCTCCATCTCCTCCGACACGCGCCTCAAACCATCAACAATGTATCGTTTTAAATACTGTTTGTTTTAGATCGCTAATTAACGGGAGCCATTATCTATAGTAATTTTCACTTCACGGCACTAAATAATTTTAAACACTTTCGCTCACTACTCAAATTGCGTGTGATCTCACTTCACCAACCCTCGTCGCGAACAACTTTCACTGGTTACTGACAGTGGAACGGAGGTGGGGACAAGTGAATGAATGGCCCGCCCCCCCCGAACACAATACCAAGGCGTTATGAATGGAAAGTAACGGGTTTTGAACCCTTGGGCACGTGCACAAAACCAAGCATACCAGACGTTGTAGAACCAAAAGACAACCTGAGGGTTGATCTGCGACCTTTTCGTGTTTAAAACCACGTAAAAATGTGTGCACACTCAGTGAGTGTCAGCCCAGCGGCAGCACTAACTGCAGAATGACTTTTGCCGAATATTGCCTTGCTCTGGGCAGCCAAAATCATCCATACATAACAATCCAAACGATTATTGGGAATATTACGAGATCTGGCTATACGAACCTTAAATTTGGCATTTTAGTTCGCGCAAAATATTTGGGGGTGCACGTGCACCTGTGCACCTATACACGAGCCGCCCCTGGGGTATGGCACACACAAGCATGTTGTGCGCTATCCGGTACTGGAACGGATTATAGCACACTACCTGACGTGGTGCCGCTTGTCTCTGGTTCCAAACGGATTACAGCACACATTTGTGCTCTGTTCCTGTTAAGAGCGGATTACCGCACATACATTGGCGTGTGTGCACTGTTCCGGTCCCAAACGGATTACAGCACGCATTTGTGCGCTGCTCCGTGTGGCAGTTTGTGCTCTGTTCCTGTTAAGAACGGATTACCGCACACTCATTGGCGTTTGTCAGCGATCGGTTGTTGCGTACAGTAGATCAATTGTCTGTATTCGTATAAGGACGTTTGAGTGACGGCTGTGATTTGCACTTCTATACTCAGACTTTCTGTGCGATAGGACACTGCCTTATCGAGTTGGATAATATGAATATAATGGCACAAAGTGCAGTGCCATTAATATTAGCTTGGAATTCGACACAGTTAAAACCACAGTTCTTGTCCTAGAATCTATTGCTTATGACTTTTGGTGGCTCAATCAGCAGCCAAGCTTCGTGAAGACTAACAAAAATGTGTAATTTTTCGTGATGACAACAATTGACATATCAGAAATGAAAAACAGAAGAAATTATCATGCAATAATGTTTACGTTGGTAATCTGACACATATTACGCAGTGCATAATCCCCCCACCACCACCACCAACTTCGGGACTTAAAAAAAAAAGTTGGACCAACTGAAAAGTTTATTTTATTATTTACACACCAAACATGCCAGCACAAACTAAAAAGCATCACTATTGACCTGCTTTGTCAAATTTTGAAATGCAAATGCAAAATGTGTGTTATAGAACGAATTAAAGTGTTTTGATACGAAAACACACTAACAAAACAATAACCACGGTCACTTACATAAAACAATGCGAATTTTAGAGGAAACTTCTTTACTCTTACTCAAGCCGAGGCTAAACTGACGGCCGTGCGCTCTTCTCTCTTCGGGCTGGCCGGCAGGTTAATGTTGACCAAGGAGGGGGTGGCGGCGCGCGCTCTGTGACGTCTGGTCGAATTATCGGCGATCCACCTGGGTGAATCAAACGACGGCGGATGACTAGGGGGGGTGCTGGCTGCACGCCATCACAGCAGCATACTTTATTTTCCTCTTGAAGACGTCTAGAACCGTGAAACCAAAAGCCCCCCCCCTCAACTGTTCGTTTGACAGAGCCCCAAACGCAACGTAACCTCCAAGGCACAGAATCCCTTATCGCCAAAACCCACGTGGAGGAAACTCACACCTGATCAGTGGAACAAACACATCGGTCCCTTCTATCAGAAGTAACTCTTCAAGAGAAAATAAAGGAGGCTGCTGTGATGGCAGGCAGGCCACACCCCCCCTCCTGTCAGCCAGCTCGCCGTTCTTCGACCGTCGGTTATTTTTCCACCCCCATGTGATTCCCGAAATGTCCGACCAGACAACCGTTCAAAACAGAGCGCGCAGATGCCCCCGATCCCACCCCCTCCCTCCGGTCAACATTAAACCTGCCGCCCAAGCACCGAAGACAGAGAAGAGCGCACGGACGTCAGTTAGCTTGCTTGCGGTAAGAGTAAGGCAAGTGTTACTCGGAAAAAATTCGCAATTGTTTTTATCGTAAGTGAACTGGTAATTGTTTTTAGTGTGTGTTCGCTATTCTATTTCGGTTTCCGGGTCAAATAAGCTTTCCATATCGTCTAAAGTGTTTTTGTTTAATGAATCAGATATTGCATCTAAGTGGGATGCTTAGTTTTTTAATTTTATTTTTATTATATTATTTGCTAAATATTTTCTGTATGTTTTATGTTTTAAAAAGGAAGGGGGGGGGGGAAAGGATTTTGTTTTTAAGAGGAAGTTATAAACCATGTAAAGAAATTATATTAAAAAAATAACTCTTCTTAAACAATTAATCTATTTTTCTCCAATTGAAAAACAAACACCTCCATGCAACAAGCAATCAGCACTGCCCTAGACACCTACAAACTGACCACAGCCATGTTACACAATTGCAAGGATAAACAGACTAAGGGTCAAAAATTTTCCACCAGAGCGCAGTGTCACGATCAGCAGGTTTGGTCCACAGTGAGGGGACGACGTGATAAAATTCATATCAAACACAATCATATTGGGTGCGTTACCTGCGATTTTGTTGATGAGGTAGTCTCGCTGGAACACACGGTGACTAAACCTAATTCTTGCGAACCTGTCGGAGAATCGGGATGGACGCAGCTTATGGCTTGCCCTATTACTCTCATCATCTTTAATTGAATCAGGCTATAAGTTGCTCCCAATTAATTAACCCCCCCCCCCCCATTATTTGGGTTTAAACGTAAAATTCAAAAAAGGGAGGAAGGGGAGGAAAATTTAAAACGTGCTTGAGTTCAAAATGGTGATCTCAGTACCGTAACTGATTTCAGTGAGGACATACTTTAAAAGCAGGCCAAGCCCAAACCCATAAGGGCGAAACATCGACAAGCGAAACAATGGACCAACTAGAAACCAGATTGAACCGATTCACACGACGGACAGCGCCAGACTCAACAAGGCTTATACAGAAACAACCTAAAAAATTTATTATGTGCCACGTTGTTTCACTTCAGTAGGGGTTGCCGCTCCGAAGGGATTTGAAAAAAACAAAAAAAAACCAGTCCGTTGGACTCCCGAATCAAAGCACGCGCTTAATGTCTGTGGTATAGTTATTTTCATTTAATTACCGATTACGAAAATTCCATACAAAACAATATATATATATATAGCCACGTTTACCAGCTTTTCACTACTGATGGAGCCCGGTTACAATCCAGGAAACATGTTACATGGGTTCTAGGTTAGAAATATACTACCCCTCAATATGATAAAATAATTATGATGCAAAGAGGGATTATGATTAGTATGTTTTCAACTACAAAAGCAGGCACCAATCAACGTAGCGAGTTAAGATTCCTGGAGCCATCGTTATAAGGATTATAACATTAACAATCAATTATACATAACTAGGCCACTCGCGGAACATGTTTAAGTTGCGTTGATGGATGCGCCTTTTAGGTTTTTAGTATGTGTGGGATTCCCGTCTTTACTTCTTCAAAGTACCGTTGCAAAAACCATTTTTGTTGAATTACTTAATAGATAATGCTATGGTTATACTAAATTAATACATGTAAAATATCTGGAAAGCCGAAGATTGCTTTTTGAAACGCAATTAGGTGATTGTTAACAAGTTTTATGTTACCGTTAAGTATTAGTACACTCAACATTACTCATACTAGGAAACGCTAGTGGGACGCAGTGTGATAAGCGAGCAGTGCTATAGCTTTGCACCCACATTGCACATTTTTAAATTTAAAAAATTGCGACGTTACGCTGTTCCACAGGGCATGTTTCCACAATATTATTTATTATTGCCAATGGTATTTGAGGTAACCGGTGTAACCCTTTACTTTGTGGATAAAATCACCAACCGCCATTAGAGGACCTGACTCATGGGGAAAACTATTCAATACTCTTTGCTTGACACAATAATAGAAGGCTTCCTCGAAAAGTCATCATTTGATACTTCTAGGTGGCAGAGCATTAGATAACTTGCGCGTCTTCGTCGCATAGGCCAAAATTACTTTGGATTATAATGCAATTCCATAATACACTACTTATCGGATTCAAAATAAAAATTCAAAACCATATGTTCGTGACGGACGGACATTCGAAAGATTGGCTAGTCTCAGTATTTTGTCACGCAGTTTAGTTGAAAACAAAAACTTTCGATTAAACTTTAATGTAACTTTTTAACTTTTTGAACATTTTTAGCCACGAAACTAATGGAATTCAACGAGAACGAAGCTCGCGGATGGTCAAAATTTCAAACTCGATCTGAGCTCCGTCCCGAACGTTATGGCGAAACAAAAAAAAAAAAAAAAACAGTGGAAATTTTTCCGCAGAGTCAAATGGGAAACGCTCGCTTCGCCGATTTAATTAATACCATTAGTTACTAGGGATTCTGGATAGATTTTTCAAACTTTTTACTTCAAAAGAAACCACAAACTTAATGTCCACGGAAATATGAACGTCCCCATTGTAGCCTAACCGGGTAGTCAGAATCGATCCAAATGCACGAAAATATCGCAATAAAAATTAAAAAAATTGTTGTTAGGAGATATGGATAATTAGGAAATGTTTGATAAATTAGTATTAATTGCTATGGTTATAAAATTAAGACCAATGTTAAATATCTGGAGGCCCAAAAGATTTGCTTTCCGAACGCATTTTAGTGATTGTTGTCAAGTTTTATTGTTAATTGTAATGTCATTATACTACCTCAATAAATTATATAAAACCTTTATTTTATGGATTCTGCTAAACTTTTTCAAACATTTTTGTTTCAAGAAGGAACTACAATCACCATAAACTCCCTTAATCCTCCATGTATAATATGACGTAGTAGCCCAACGTTTTTGTCAGAATCGGCCCAAATGTCAAGAAAATATGCAATTAAAAATCGGAAAAATGGGAAAAGTACACGATATTTATGACGCAGAAAATGTCTGTCGAATTAGCTACCAAAAACGTTAGACAGCTCAAAGTTCAGAGATTTCGAGGTTCCCTCCAACTTTTCATTCGGCTAGCATATTGCCGTTTGCCGGTATGAGCGCAAACAAACAGACGAAAAAAAACAAAAAACATCGGTCAATTGTTTGTATTGGGGGGGTGGGGGGTCAGTTAAAAATTAAAGTCTTCGCTTTCGATCATCCAAACAAGTACGACTCAAGCATGCAGCATCGGTTTTAAACTAAAGGGGACCATTTGAGTTACAGTTTACGCGGCCTCTTATATCACAACTAAAACTCAAAACCATATGATTTATACCAAATATTATACTCGGAAGCTTGCAAATGCTTTTCAGGCGCGTTTGTTGGATGAGCGTATGTTTTTTTTAACGAAAAAAGGTAAAATTGCAATTTATGAGAAATTATTTTCGATGCGTTTAATTCACATTAATAATATTAAATTCATAAAATGAAAGGTTCTGTGACTCTAAAATATTACAATCGGATCAAGCATGTTAGGTATTATTCGTCGAAGAATGTTTTAAAAATATATAAAATATCGTAAAAATGGTATTTTCATAAGAAATATTTTTTTGATTGTGCTCAAAATATTCACACAAAAATATATTAATTCATAAAAATTAAGGTTTTGTGAAATCATAACATCGAATTAGGTGTGTGTTATAAGTCAAAGAAAATTTTTAAAACTTGAAAAAAATCGTAAAATTGCGATTTTGAGAAAAAAATTATTTTTGATTGCGCTAAAAAAACGTATGCGGCAGTTAAGTTAGAGATTCGAAGGCCCTCATAAAATTTCATCGCCATTGAGTTATTGGTTTAGCCAGAATCGTAGTGCGACAAAACACAAAAATACAAAAAGAAAAAAAAAACATTACGGATTTTTTTTCTACAGTGTAGTGAAAATGGAATATCTCGCTTCGCTCGCTAACTCTCGCTACGCTACATCGAATCATTTCATTTCATTTCATTTTAGTTGTCTCTTGTTTGTAAATACCTAATACCTTGCATATAAGGTACAATGTAGGCACAAGATAACAAGATGTAAACAAGTTCTAACACATTAACATTAAAGATATAGCGACAGCAAACATAAACGAGTTTTAAAAGACTAAGACTAGAATATTAGCGATGTATAGCAAATACAGAAAACTAATTGTACCATTTAATCACAAAAACACGTTTACAACAATACAATTAAAAACACTATACTAGGGAAACGCATTAAAGTCCCGCCGTGTTGATGATGAGCTTTTAAACTTTTTCGTTGACGGGGACTATCTTACTTTTGCAAGTGCTCTTGTGTTGCTACCTACGCATTGTAAGTGATTGTTGAGTCAAAATTCTTTCTGTACGTAAATTGGTATTATTAACCGTAGAAAACTTATATAAAAGCTTTACTTTTATGGATTCTGCTAACGTTATTCAACTTTCTTTTAAAAGTAATACATCACCATTAACCTTAAGATCCATGTTAATATGAACGTTGTGAAGGCCCACCCGGTTTTGGTCAGAAATTCGGCCAAAATGGCACGAAAAATCGCACTAAAAGATCCAAAAAACTTATAAATGATTAAAAGCTTTACTTTCTGATAGATTCTAAATAAATTTTCCAACTTTCTTTCAGAATAGCAATAATCACCATTACCTTCATGTCCATTTGAAAATATGAACGTTGTAGCTCACCCCGTTTGGTCAGAATTGACCCACAAATGGCACGAAAATATCGCACAAAAAGTCAAAACACTAGAATTAAAGCTTTATTTCTTATAGATTCTGCTAACCTTTTTCAAATTTTTTCTTTCAGAAAGCAAATACATCCCCATGTACCTTAAGTCCATGTGAAATATGAACGTTGTATCGCCTACCCGTTTGGTCAGAATCGGCAAATGTCCGAAAAATATACGCACTAAAAATCAAAAAAAAAACGTTTAAAAGTGCGAATCCATGAGAAATATTTCTGCGATTGTACCCAAAAAACGCGTGCCACGTCTAAGTTCAGAGATTCGAAGTTCCATCATTGTCATCAAATCGCATATGCCGTTTTGCCCCGGGAATGTAAGCCGAAACAAACAGAAAAAAAAAACACAAAAAAATCGAGCTAAAGTTTTGGGGGGTCAGTGAAATGAGAAGTCTTTGCTTTGAATCATCCAAAAAATATAGAGTTTACACTAATATAAGGATAGGCTTACTAGATAATATCAAGGTCCTAGGAATCTATATGCAAAATTAAATTGATAGTTTCAAGACATATATTATGCCGCAAGGAACTCATCATATCGTAGCAAGTCTTTTCAACAAGAAAAGGTTCTAAGATCCTTTTAAAGATCAGTTGGTTGTTTTGATACGGGAAGGTAGCTCAGTTAAAAAGGATGATTCTGAATATGTGGGGCTTGTATCATATACAGCCAGGACTATGGATGTCACAAATATATATTTTTCCCGCCTAGTATTGTAATTATGAATTGATGGGTTTTTTTATATCTTCCCTATGATTAATAAAAAAATATACTTTGTAAAATAGAGGCATGCAAGAGTAGAATATTCTTTTTTTATTTTGAACTATCCTCTACAGGTAGCCCCTTTCTTAATTTGATCTAGTGTCTTTTAAAGCTTTTTTGCAAAATGCAGAGTTCGCGGATACTCAACACATGAATCGTCTAACAACAATTTGGCGTTTTCCTAGTCTAGTGGCAAAGAGGCCTTATACCGTAATGTGGGTTCAAACAACGGTCGGGATAGATTTGGTAATTTCAATGATTGTGTTTAACTATGCCGCTCTCGCGAACGCTTTTTTTGCTCGCGTTGATGGATGAGCGTTTATTGACGTTTTAGGTTTGAGTGGTATCTTCTAATTTAGCATAGGGATTTTTGAACGCCCCCCAATTTTTTTGTTAAAAAAGGTGATTGTTGTCAAGTTTCTAATTGTAAGTGTTAATTGTTATTATACACCACAAGAAACTCATATAAAACCTTTTTTTCTATGGATCTGGCTAACTGTTCCATTTTTGTCTTTATAAAGGTACTACCATCACCAAACCATAATGTCCCATGTACCCCTATGAACGTTGTTAACCCCACACAGTTGGTTAGAATCGCCCAAATTGTCACGAAAATATTGCCACTAAAAATTAAAAAAAAATTGTAAAAGTAGGCTTTACATATTCATGAGAAATATTTACTTCGATGTACCCAAAAAAGTGGCAATCTACGTTCAGATGTTTCGAAGGTCCCCTCAATTTTTCATCAAGCAGCATATGCTGTTTGGCCGATAGAGTGCGAAACAAACAGACAAAAAAAAACACCATGAGCTAAATTATCCTGGGGGTCAGTGAAATAGAATGTCTTTGCTTAGCTCATCAAAAATGATAGAACATGTTTGAAATGCACACAAACTTATGGAAACAACCAGTACAAAATAGTGTGTAAAGATGAAGTTTAATCATCTCCCACCGAAAATTTTGGGTTAAAATTGAGGGGTGCAAGATTGGATACTCCTATTTCACTGCAGTGCAAGCAATCACCCCCTACAGTAAAAAAGATTTGATAAAAAATCTTCAAGAACAAAAAACATTGTGTTATTAAAATTAAGGAATATAGGACAGTGAGGCAGGGTTTGGGCTATAACGTTGCAGCAAAATAGCTGTGGTCCGTCCGTTACCAACTGATCGGCATGAAATCTTCACAATTTTAATGTGAATGTGTTTTATAAAAGCACTCTGGTGCGGATTCAAAGAAAATAGATACATTTACTAGATGATTTTTTTAATATGCATCATTTTTATAAAAAAAAAAAAAAAAAAACTCCCCAAAACAAAAAAAAAAAAAAAATCACTGTCCACGCGCTGTTTCCGGATAAAAAAAATACCCCAGAAACTATTTCAGAAAACTTTACTCTATTGCCTGTATGATGAATTTGCTCTTCAAGCCATGTTCAACAGAATGTTTCTAACGCCAAAACCGTTTAAGGAAAATAACAGCTATTTCCCAGGCATTGTTTCTTGCGTTTTGTTCGACTGTTAGTCCGGCTAGATGGCGGCGGCGTGCGAAAAAGTCTTTGAGAAGAATTCGTGTCTTGAGCGAGTGTTTTTGTGGATGTTGAGGGAGGTTAAAGTGACAGTATCTTGTAACGTCGTAGCAAGCCTGGCAAGGATTTGCGACGTACATCCATGCAGACCGGGAAAAGCGGACACTTGGAAATTGATTGGAACTTTGCCAAGGGACACCATTTATCATATTATTGTGTTCCCACCAAGTATTAAATTATCAAAAAAAAAGTGTTTATTCGTTGTTGATCTTGTTGTGTAAAGTAGTCTAAAATAATTTTTAAATATTCTAGCATTGTGTTTAGTGCTAGTGGAGATAACCATGTGTTATTTTCCTATTGAACAACACGAAAAATATTCGTAATTATTTATGATTTATTATTGTTCGTGATGTTGGTACAAGTCAATTTAAAAACAATGATGCAACTCTTACATAGGTAGAGTTATGCTAACGACTATACGTTTCACCCAGATGCGAATACACAAATAACACAATAACACAAGAAATCAAGATCCCTTTTCGAGTTTAAAACTGGCAGCCTTTCGGATACGGAATTGTCTCTACGTATTGCTATTAATGCACGCACGCTAACGGAGAGGAATAACGTTGGTATATACGAATAAATTAATGAAGGGTCTGGTTCTGCTATCGTAAGTGCGGCAACGATTATCTTAGTCCATAAATATTGTCGGTGATTTAGGTTTTGTGAATGTGTTTTTGTGTGTCTGGCGGTTGGGAGACACGGGGAAGCGGTTGTGCGCTTGTGCGGTCTGGCGCTCATCTGCAGCTGAACAGATAGCGTGCTTTATTCAGGCGGAGCATGATTACTCTCGTTAAAGAGAAGTGCGTTTAGTTTTTTTTACCACTACGTCTATTTACTGTGAAGATGTATTCAAAGGCAAGAGGAAAAGAACAAAGCTATCGAAAAAAAAAGGAGGAAAAATGAGGATGCCTATTCATGATTCTAAACTAGAAGCGTGGCTAGAAGATGTACAGCTCCAGAAAAAATCCATGTGGAGAGGGTACTTTCTTGCCACTATAGTTTCTCGAGAATTAGAAATCTTTCTATAAAAACAAATGATTGGGGCGAACATAGATGTGTATGTTGCACCCCCCCCCCCCCCCCCCAATCAAATACCCCGAGCATTGAGGCTATAGAAACGAGTTAGGACAATCATTGCACCATTGAGCTTAAAACACTATGTTCAAACTAATTGAATCACCATTTGAGTTCCTGTGCGTCGCGTGAATACCGGCTACGATATAATTTAGTTGAAACTAATGAGATCAGTAACCACTATACATTACGAGTGCGTACGAAGGGCTGATGTTAAATTTACAATGCGGTCAGTTATTTGACGTGTGTTACCTCACTTGTGGTGTCAACTCCACTCAGCACCCTTTCGAGATAAACTACGTATCAATTTTCTACGTACTTGGGACTTTATTTAAATTATCTCGGTCGCAATAATTATGTTGAAGTTTATGTTTATGTAATATGTGGTACACGTTGCCTTTCGGGTTTTATTTTATCACAAAATTAGATTTGCCATGGGTAACTTACGGACTAGGCCAATTGTTTATTAGGCCCCATTGATGTTTTTATTTGATCGATAATAGAATAAAAATTAATCCACTGACATGTCACGTCATATGGCGACATAATAATTACCACCAAACAAATCTTTGCCACCCACAAACTCCTTCAGATGTCATGGAAGCCGCTGTATCCCAGACCACAAATACAATCCTTAAAGTCAATTGTCGTGACAATGTCCGTCTCCCCTTTCACGCAATCACGGGTAACGGGCTCGAACACAGGTTCGTATGCCGCCATTTAAAAAAAAGATTTGTTTCGATTCCCGACGGTTTACTCAGTCAGTAATGCAAATCAATTCGAGTAAGTATTTCAATGCCTACTCACATCCATAGCAACTACAATTTCGTACTCATCCCAATATGAGTGCACTTGACGAGGGCCAACAATGCAATTGTTTGTTTTAGTTGGGATGGTTGCGTAACCGATGAAAGTTAAGTAGGGACTCTGTCGTAATAAGGCAAACCATAAACCATCTATTTTATATAACAAGTGTATTGGACTAAGCTTATAAAATAAAATCTTGACAACAACCATTGCTATATCTATGCCTACCGCGCATTCAAATAAAGTCCACGTGTAACTACACTAACTCTAAAGCCAAAAAAAGCGCGATTTCAAGATAAAATATCTGAAATGAAAACGTCATACGTACGGATCAAAATAATGCTACAAACTGATTCGGTTTTGTAAGTTGGTTGGAGATTAATATCAGTATCTACTCCACAATTATGGTTACCCTACTTAACTTGTAGTACAACATAATGATATGCAGTTTAGACGCTAGTGCGCAGCAACAGATGCGCAGTCATCTTGTATTAGTGATTCTTAAAATGCTGGAAATATATTTTCGTAGTTAAAAATGTCATAGATAATGTATAGTATGTAAATCGTTATTCAAATCAGATATTTACTTAATTTAAAATTACAGTGTACTAAAACTAATGTACGCGTACGTATCTAATAAAATAAAACTTCAGAAGCAATTGCTAATAGTAGGCCGAATAACTATAACTGGCAGTATTTTATTCCTCTTCTTCAATGTTTAACACCGATGTATGACCAAGTAATTTGAACACACTGTTTGTATGGCACATACCAATTGAGTGGTACTGTTGTACAAGGATACTATTATTACACTTCTGTTTGCGGTTGTACTATTACACTAATAAACAACAAAATGTTAAATACTATTTAATAATTTCATGAATCTATGTATTAAAATGTTTCGTGTTGAACTTAATACTGCTGTTATATCTTTAATCATATAATTGAATCATCAAGGCAGTCGGAGTAGGAACGGGGGCAAGGCAGGGGAGGTATTCAATTTCAATTGTTATGCAGAAAGAAACAATTATACAAGTACAGGATCCAAGTATATGTTAAACCAAGACAATCGTGAGATGTGTCGCCTGATTTACACAATAACAATATCGTAATTTAATAATTATTATAATAAAAAACAATAACATAGTGAAATAAAATAAAATTCAGTGATCACAATATAACTAATCAGATACACAGCTAGAGCCTAGATAAACAAAACAATAATTTAACATCTTTGAATGACATAGAAGTTATGCACCGACATGAAAACATTTAAAGCATTAATGATCATCTAAATTTAAACTATAAGACAGTACGTGAAATAGCCTCAATCGCGATCCTTATCTCAAATCCAAGATCTTTGCTTGAAGGAACTCCTTATGGTGTAGTAGCTTTAAGGGTCAATAATTTTTTAAGTTTCTTCGAAGATGTATTAGATCTTTTGCATAGCTATAAGGTCTTAGGCATTTATTAAAAAGTTTAACAATTATATACATAGAGTTATTTTGAGTTAGCTTCGACTATACTGGTAGAATGAAATGCCTTTATTATGACGAGTGCTTGATGCCTGGTGTATCTCATGGTTTATAAGGAAGGTTATTTGAATGGAGACATTTAAAAAGAGAGGTTGCCTCCAAAATATACAGGAATAGAGGTTATATCTTGTGTTAATTGAATAGCGGCTTGCAGTTAGCTAAAATAAACAGATGATTTAATGCCCACACATGTTTCCCACTGCCTTTTTTTTGTAATTTAAATAATGTATCTACATTTACTGAGTGTCCCAACCTAAAAATTATATTCCCATAACGTAGGTGAGATTCAAAAGTTAGAAGAAACTATCTTAGACACTTTAACAATGCTTTCCTTATGGATCTAATTGCGAAGCAAGCGAACTAAAGGTACTACAAAGAAGCTCAAACATGTTGTGACACTGAAGATTTGCATCAAAAAATGCATAGGAGACTTTAAATGCGATACAGGCAAACATAAATTAACCCATCCACACTACATTTGTAATAGAATTGATCTTTATCTCAAGATGTTTCGTTGTTGTGAATGAATGAAACTGAAAAAGCTTAGTTTTGATAGAATTAAATACTAATTATTGTTTTGATAACAGTAACTGGACTTAGCTATTTTATTTTCTGCATAGTATTTAAGTAAAACAGTTGATGAGCCTTAACAAAGCAAAGCTGCCATCATCAGCAAAGTGTTCCGAATCATCACGCCAAAACAAAAATCAGGAGTTAAAATAATGAATGAACAGAGGGCCAAGAATGGAGCCTTGGGGCACTCCACATTACCATTTACTAGGTTAGAAAATGTATACTTCTTCATTTAGATCCAATATAAACTGGTAGTTTCTGGTGATTGAAAGCGGTTGTCAAAATACGATTCTATTAGTCTTCAGTGCATGTACCACGGAAAGCCACAATAAGACAATTTATTCAGCAAAATTTTATGGTGCACCAACAGTCAAAAGCTTTTTGAAAGATCACAAAATCTTTCCTAAGTGGATTTTGTTTTGCTTCAAATGCTTCAGTAATATTTGAACAAAAGTCTGTATGCGAAGTTTTGTTGATCGATTTTACAAAACAATTTGGTGACAGTATACTATATCTATCTTATCTAGATACGAGGTCATATTTGCTATACATAACTCTTTCCAGTATTTGTGAGAAAGCTGGTTAAATTGATATCTGTGACGGTAGTTATATAATGACTTTCTATCCCTTCTTAAAATAGGAATGACCTTTAGCTACTTTTGCGTTGAGTGGACTAATAATAGCTAGAGTCGTAACGGCATATAGCCCGAGTGTACTACCGCGAAAATTTGCTCCGCTCCTGGTACGTACCCGGAACAATGTAAGCGAGCTGGGCGTGCCCAGACAGCTCGAGCGAAGCTACAGGTACCTAGCAGCAAACGTATAAAACTACGTATAGTCCGCAGCGCTGTCTGCATACTTTGCCATGAACTGTTAGTAGCAGAGCGGTTGTCAACGGAAATAGGACGCGCGGAAATATAAACATAATATTATTATACATTTACAACACAAGCATTCATTTGTAGGGCTTTTGCGATAACAACATCCATACAAAAAACAAACTTGTTTCGAGGTGTGTCTAGATATAATATACTAAGAAGTTTCGCAAAACGCTTTTTCAGGCGCGTTGTTGGAATGAGCTTACATTTTAAAACGAAAAAAAAGCATAAATAGAGATTTTCATGAGAAATAACTTTTTTCGATTACGCTCAAAAAATTCACACGAATAGTATTTCATAAATTAAGTTCTGTGTTTAAATCATTTATACAATCGAAAAACGCTGGAGTGTGCGAAAGAAATTTAAAAATCAATAAAAAAAACTCGTAAATCGCGACTATCACAAGAAAATTAATTTTGGATACGCTCAAATCACGAAAAATTGTAGGGGACCTTTGAAATCTCTAAAAACTTCGACCTGCACGTTTTTTTTTGCGCACATACGACGAATATTCTAAGTGCGTATAGTACTTTACGTTTCATTTTTCGATTTTAATGGAATTGTGATATTGGGCCAGTTCTGACAAACGGGTGGGGATACAAGTAATTTGTTCAGGACATTAGATAAAATAAACAAAATAAATAGTAAAATAATGTATTTAGAGTCTACCATCATTACTGTAATGATTTCAGTGGGTGACAGTAATCAAAGCGATTCAAGCCACCACTGAGTCCGAAGCAATCGACGAATGAGGATAACAAACTAAGATCGATGTTTTAATAGGAAATTAGCAATCAGTGTAGGACAGTGCGAACAACCGCGGGTCTCAACGTCAGACAACACGGCCCGATCAGAAAATCTGAATTATATGTGTTCGTTAGTGACGGCTCGAAATCCCCGTCACAAACTTAAGACAAGAATGATGGGCTTAAGTCAAACATAAGATAAATAATTTGATTCTGGGGACTCGGAACTGACTTCTCATGGACTCGATCGCTAACCACAATGACCACGAGCACAAGAATTTTGACGCGTCTAAACAAAACTTTCAAAACATTCTAATAGACCAGTTTATCAATGTGTTTGAGGTGATAATTAAATTCTCAATCAAATCAATAAACATCACTCTCACGAGACTAATCTAGTCACTATACACATATCATTTCCCCTCCCTTCTACTTCTCCTCATTTACAATCTTCCCTATTTCTACCCTCTACGCTCTAAACACCCCTGGACCTAGCTCTCAGAGTCCGCATCCTGTATCATATTTCCTCACTCTCACATTCCAGATTTGCTCCACTAACACTATACCCCAATAGTATATTTCTGTGACACAATACCCCCCCCCTATTACTGCAGACGCTGCCTCTCCGGCACACAAGAGAGCGCCGAGCCTCCCGGTAACCACAATGCTTGAGAGGGACACGATAGAGAGACACGAAGCGCACATAAAACATGTGTGGGATAACAATCAAGAGCACTTCGAGAGAAGAGAGAGAGCGAAAAAACAAGAAAGACGACGCAGAGAATAGACGACTGACAGACAAAGAGACTATGTTGTGAAGTAGAGAGAGGAACAAGCGCATAGACAGAAGAAGAAAGACCCTACGAAATCCAACAGGAGGGGAGAGAGACGATAAGATTCGAGTGAAGAGCCTTGAGTGTGACGAATGACAAAAATACCTTTTTACAATGGCTGGAATTCGTCAGAAACCGCGCTCGGTGATCGCGCATTAGTGATCGGTTGACAAAACGAAGCCATGCACTCTGTCTTACGAGAATTGCTTATATCACGGCTTCAGGAGGTTGAAATGCGATAGCGGGGGGCTTGGAAGTGTTCATGATTGCGAGACTAATGATGGGACCATGCTGGATGGGGCGCGGTGGGGGGAATGTATTCACCCCATGGTCATAAAACGTGGTGAAAGATGAAAAATAGCAGTTAAAAGAACTTCTCAGAACAGATGTTTTTATACTTCGCAATCTGGCTTTAGATCACAGTGGTCTATTCGAAATAATCATTGATTAATAATGAGCTTCTTAATCAACGAAGGAGAATCTTATCTCATAGCGTTTTAAAATACGTGGCCTGCTGCGGCGTGATGTACTGTGTGGGGGTGGAACAGCTGTAGGGTGACCCCGGGAACACTGGAAAGGGGAGGGCGTTACCCATCCCAACCCCATCTCCTACGCGACTCTGTCTGCACCAATAATCCCCGGGAATACTATTCCATTGAATATGTTAAACAGGTCATTAAATAAAAAGATTATACTTAGTGAGTTATGGTTAACATATATTCTTATAAATTGTGTATTTTTTCGAATGAGTTTTGATGAGCACAAAACCGTTTGCCATAATTGTGTATGCCTTGATATACTAAGTGTCATGCTAGGGAAAATAGGTCAGTCTCATTACTGAAACATATCGTACCGCATTATATAGATTGCCAGAAAGTCCAATATCACCAACAATAAAATAATTTAATAGATTTAGTAAAATCGTTTCACAAACGACAGAACAGTCTGTTTTCGTAATATTATCTATAGCTTAATAATCATTGGCCAATTATTGCATTGGTCATTGCTAGACAGGAAACAAGTGAATGTTCCTGGACATTGGAGCTCGGCGCCATGTCACAGCATTCAATTCTTATAATGAAGGATCGAGGAAAAGTAAATACGAGGCTATTCACGAACACTGTGAATGTGAACAAATTATTATATTTTATCCCTATTAAAACGGAGGGAGCGAAGCGGACGAGCTGTTCCATTCAACTCAAGCGCTTCCGGTGTGTGTACATAAAAATCAGCCGAATCGCCTGAATAGATTGCGCTGAAATTTAAACAGACAATTCGGTACGAGTTTAGCTGAGAACTGCCTAACAAAAATATCTAGATCCATGCGATTTAAACCCTACAAGAAATTAATAATGTTAAAAAATGAGGTCTGCTATAATGGTAGAAATTATTTCAAACGAGTGGAGGGTAAGCGCTACTTTCGTCCTCCTAAGCGTCGTCCACGCCATACCTATATTCACAAAAGACGTATAATTATTAATAAGATTGTACTAATTGACATTTAATGGACAAAGGGGTATATTGTCCACAAACTAGAAGCCGTGACTTAATGATCGTATTCCTTGATATAAATCAGAATCGAAATGGACGGGGAGTAGAGAGATTTGCCAATCTGTGTTGAATAGGTCTGGTTAAAACCTGATGGAATGCAGAGATTCATGACAACGGCCAATTCTGGAACGCTCACAGTTTTGACTTGCTTGTTAAATGCATTCATTGTACCATGTCATAAACTTATAAATTTGATTATTTGTTTTACTTAACTTGGACATTTGGTTTAAACCACAACCAGGAATAGACGACGCGTCGGAAGACCCCCCCTCTTTCTCCGCCAACATCCCCGTTGGCTAGAGTAGCGCAATATGACTAACGGGTGACGCACCCTTAAAATCAAAATAAACTAAAAAACTATTCTAAGCTCGTGTTCAGTAGTTGATCGACAGCGACAACTTTGTAAAACAATAAAGCATGACACAAAGGATGTTAAGACGATACCAACGGATTCATTAACAAAAGTCTTAATATAAATACGAGATTATTAGACAGTGAGGTGATATAAGTAGTAAAATCTATTACTAGTCATGATTCTTTATTAACAAAATAAAAATTACATCATATTGGAATGGCAATCAGTTATTTATTAAGTTTTGTTATAAAGAATGATAAGTCCTAAAAATGGTATTTACTTATTTAACAAGACTTATTTGTGAGGTAGCTTTACTTCCGTATTTATAAAGTATTTTAAATTTATTTATCGACATCACAATTCTGGAATCATAACTATGTTGTTTTAATTTAACCAAAAAGAAAAGTAAGTACAGTGTGATGTACAGGCCTGACGAATTGTAAATTAAATTCTAAACAAAAAAATCCATAACATAAAAATGAAAAATAAACACATTATACTACTTAGGTCGACTGGCAATAGATAATTATGTTTAAAGACAGCCGGTAGGATTGGCTTTGCTTGCTAGAAATATTACCGAGACACAGTATTTCCAGTGTGTGTGCCTACCACAGAGGCTTCACACCATTTAAGGCAAGCTTTGTAGAAGATGTATTTCAATACCATGGCACGGTATTCACAAAGAGACTAAATCAGTATTTATTCATTTCCGAAAACAGCACACGCGAGTGTTCGAGACGAATTTACGTTTACTCTTGTCTGTGCAACCTAATGAAATGCACAGATTTCATGCCAACGGTTTAAATCCTGGAACCTGCTCACGTTGGATAATCTGCTTGGTTATGCAAAACAAATCAATTCCTAAGTTAGAATCAATAATAGAGGTCTATAAACATAGGAAAAGCTTAGTCCGACCGCGGGATGATGAGCTTTTTTGTAAGTTTGCAGTGTGCGGTAGGGACCATCTTTTCCTTTGCAAGTGCCGTTTATTAATGCAGTGTAGGGATGGTTAGTGAAAGTTTCTATTGTTTCTTGTTAATTGTTATTATAAACACTCAAAAAAAACTCTATTAAAACCTTTCTTCTATGGATTCTGGCTAACTTTTTCAACTTTTTATGAAAGACAACACATTGCCTTAATGGCCATGTGAAATAGAACTTTGTAGCCCACCCGTTTGGTCAGAATTCGGCATAAAGTCACGAAAATATGCGCACTGAAAAAATAAAAAAAAAATCGTAAAAGTTCTCACGAGTATCATGGAATATATTCTTCGTTGTACCCAAAATAGGTAGCAAGTCTAAGATTCAGAGATTTCGAAGGTCCTTCAATTTTCATCAAGATTGCATATGCCGGTTTGCCCGCGTAGAGAGAAAAACAAACAGACAGGAAAAACAAACAAAAACAAAACAAAAAAAAAAAAAACACCCGGGCCTAAATTTTGTGGGGGGTCGGTGAAATGACAGTCTTACACTTCGCTCATCAACAATCCTGTCCAATATTCATACCTTAATAATGTGTAATGTCATCATATTAGATTGATGATTTCCATGTGATAATGTTGACGGCTCTATACTCGCCAAAATTAGATTATTAATTTATATATAGTTACCTCCTTTAATAATGATACTTCCTTATAATATACTGTATTATCTTCTTTTATCTCTACTTTTAGCTCGTGATTGGAGTAAGATAGATACCAAAATAATAAGATATCAACGTTGCATGAAGATGATGTTGAAAAAGGAGAAGTGGCACAACAGTGTGTGCCAAAAGGAGCCCCCAAACTTGTGGTGAAGACAAAACAACATAATAATAATAATATGATGTCCAGAAGTGAAATGCGATGGTTGAATACGGTCGAATTGCTCGCGAAGAAAGAACCCCCTCACCCCACAATGTGAAGACTGATGGATGAGCTCGTGCAAACCAGTCGTGACGCGAATGCGAGGTATTGACTATATTTACATGGATGCTTTAAAGTGGTAAATGAACCACCAAGCCGGGGGGGGGGTTTCTTTTTGGGTGGGAGGTTTGGGGGAGGGTAATTTGTCATAATTTACCAATATCGTGAAAAGGACAATTATTTTTAAGGTTAATATGTGCTCTGATCGCGCAATGTGCCATAGCCTTTGCAACCAACTTGCAATTGGTTTGATTGATGGATTGTATTTAAAACGATATATTGTAGTTTTGTGGGTTGTGTGGTGTGGATATTCTTGTGATAATAAACTTTAAGACTATATTAAAAAAAGTTACAAAAATAAATAGATTTTTTGGTGATTATTTCGGGCTCTTTCTAGACTGTTGCGAGGTGGGCTTTTTCTCTGAATCGCCTTCGTATGATAGCAGAGCCATGCTCTGGGTAAGTCTACAAAGTGCCTAGGCGGGTATGATAAATGTAAATCACACAATGCAAATTACCCAACGCCAGGGAGGCAGGCGACCATTAAATTGAAAGCGGTATGTTTTTTAGTTTTAATAAAATCCCAACGATTTAGAAATATAGATAAACTAGGTGCATGTTATTTACCGACAACAGGACAAGATCGAGTTGTCGGCAACAGGCTATGATATTAAGTTAATCGTTTGGTCACGGGGCTGTGATTAGTCAGAAACAACCACTGTTCCAAACGGTAAAGTGAACAATAATAGATTACGTTGCCGGTACCCGGGTGCGAGTGACAGTGAGAGTTTTGTGAAATTTTTTCGTAATTTGCCCAGTGTTGTCATATTTGGGAGATACCACTGTCAAGTTTTAATTAGGTACAGAATCAATGTGAATAAGTAGTACGTTTATTAGCACGTTGAAGTTGAACTATTGAACGAACAGCTACAAGGTAACAGTAAGTAGACAATAGCACATGATGCCTACATGGCGGATCTAGGGACAGTAAATCATGGAGGGGGGCGATTTCGTGTGCATGCTCCAAGTCGTGGGAAAAGGGACTAAGCGCGGCACGCACGGGGGTACTATGGTATGGGGGCAGAGCCCCATTAATTGCGCCGCAGGCGA
This sequence comes from Sweltsa coloradensis, assembly GCA_024449915.1. NCBI lineage: Eukaryota > Metazoa > Arthropoda > Insecta > Plecoptera > Chloroperlidae > Sweltsa > Sweltsa coloradensis. The sequence continues at coordinate 6,293 of JAMZAV010015595.1, read as the reverse complement.
AAATTTGAAAATCAGGTTTTTAGAGGCATTGGTTACGTTTAAAAAAAACGTTGGTGCGGCGGAATGCCAATACGGAACAATGTAGTTTGTGGCACCAATGTGTTGTCGTCATGTCGAGATTACATTACCGCACTTGGCGGAGATTGCAACATTATTATAAACGTGTGATTCTTGTTTTCCAATTCATCATTTATTGATTACTAGGAAAACGCTTAAGTCCGCCGCGTTGTTGGATGAGCGTAATGGGCATTGAGCTGCCATGTTGTTATCGCGAAGTTTCTGGTTGTTCTGTGGAAAAATATATTGCTAAGTTGAAATTTGAAAAATTAATTTACAATAATAAAAAATTAACTTTAATTTTGAATTATTGTAATTAATCGAATTGTAAAAAAAACACGTAAATCTGCGATTGATAAAGAAATAATTTCTCGATTGCGCTCAAATTAACACTAAATATATAATTCATAAAACTGAGTGTAAGGTTCGCAAAAAAATATTTTTTTTACAAATTTAAATAAAGCAATGTAGGTGCTTAGTCAAAGAATCGTTTTAAAAACGAAAAAACCCGTAAAAAATTCGATTTGTTATGATAAAATTTTTCCAAATTGCGCTCAACTTTCCAAAAATATAAAATTCATAAAATTAAAGGTTCTGTGCAAAAATCACCAAAAATCGGATAAAGTATGGTAGGTGTTATAAGTCGAACGAAATGTTTGAAAAATCTGTGAAAAAAATCGTAAAATTGCGGATTTCATGAGAAATAATTTTTTGTTTTCTTTCGATTGCGCTTAAAAACGTTGGCAGTTCTAAGTTCAGAGATTTCGAAGCCTCATAAAATTTTACCTCCCCCCCCCCAAATCGATAATCGGTTTAGCTCGGGAAGTAGTGTTAACAAACCCAAAAATACCTAACAGAAAAAACCAAAAAACGAAAAAAAAAATCGTAAAATTGCGGATTTTTATGAGAAAGATTTTTCGATTGCGCCTAAACAAAGTAGGCCAGAGGGCAGTTGGAAGTGAAGATATTCGAAGGTTCTCCTGAAAATTGCATCGCAATTGGAGTATCGGTTATAGCGGAATCGTGTTAAAACAAACACACAAAAATAAAACAAAAACCAAAAGAGGGAAAAATCACGAAATAAATGGTAAAATTGCGATTTTCAAGAGAAATAATTTTGTGATCGTTTTTTCGTACGGTGCAGTTCTAAGTTTCAGAGATTTTCACGAAGGGCTCTGAAAATTTCATCGCAATTGAGTATCGGTTTTTAGCGGAATCGTGTTAACAACAAACACAAAAATACAAACAAAAAAAAAAAAGAAAATCGACAATAAAATCGTTAAAATTGCGATTTTCAAGAGAAATAAATTTTTGATCGGTTTTTTGACGGTGCGAGCAGTTCTAAGTTCTCGAGAATTCGCCGTCTCCTGAAAAATTCATCAATTGGAGTATCGGTTTAGCCGGAATCGCTGTTAACAAACACACAAACAATACAAACAAAAACAAAAAAGAAATCGAAATAAATCGTTTTAAAATCTGCGATTTTTCAAGACGAAAAACTTTTTTTCATCGATTTTCGTACGGTGCAGTTACTAAGCAGGATTTCGAAGGTCTCCATAAAAATTTCATCGCAAATCGGAGTATCGGTTAGCCGGAATCGTGTTCACAGGACACACAAAATACAAAAAAAAAAGAAAGAAAGGTAAAGAAAAATAAAACATTCCGGATATTTATTTCTCCAGTGTAGTGAAATGGCATCTTCGCTCGCCCGCTTCGCTCATCCAATCAAACGTCCTCTATTTAGTAAAAAACGATTCACATAGGAGGACAACTCTAAAAATCGAAGTACAACTGATCGCAGACACAGTCAGAGGCAAACTGATTATTTATGACAACACTAAGGGAAAGTTGATTTATGAGGGAGTTTAATACATAGCGCCGCAGGCGAAATTGAAAATCAGGTATTTAGAGTGCATTGGTTGAGGCACAAGAAAAATAATAAATAAATTTTTTTAAGTTTAACGAATCAGGGGGGGGGCGATCGCCCAACCGCCCCCCACCCCCCCCTGTCTCCGCACGATGCATACATAGAGCTAATTGAGGGTGCCAACGTATCCGGAATTTTTCTCAGGACAGTCATGAATTTGAGCCTTTGTCGGGAAAGGAGGAATTGCCTCATTCCACGGACGGGCAAACTTTCGTCCGGAATTTGTGAAAAAAGTCATAGTTGCTACTAAACGTTTTATTGAATTTTAGAGTACCATATGCAGTGAATTAGTGTTTTTTCTCGCTAAAGTGGAGTACATCAGTTGGTTTGGTAATTTGGAATAAGAAATTAGTTCTTTCATGTATGCGCCTTCTTCCGTAGGCCTATCCTAGCCATGGCTGGACTGGCCCGCCGGGGACACCGGGAAAAAAATTCCGGTGGCGCCGCCAAGGAATGTGGCCGCTACCGCGGCCCCTTGGTGGCGGCCTAATAGCGCCTATTAAAATAAATAGAGTCTCTATTTATTTTCAAATGAAGTTTCCATTTCGCTACCTCCCAGGTAGAATACCACCATTGATCTGGTATGTTAGTTGTGCTATGTTGTAATATGATCAGACGGGTCAGTTAGGTGGACCGGATATGTCAGTGTGAGGTATGTTGGGCCGCGGAAGTAAAAGAAGGGTTTATCAGGGCGGTCACTGTCACCAAGAGTGTAAAGTAACACAGACTGGCTGTGGAGCTTTAACGTCTCATATTTATGCACTAACAAAGTTCCTCCGGTCGGTCAATATGAATGCATTTCATACCATAGAAGACAATAACGTTAATAGTTGTTTACTGAGAATGTTTTCAATTTCATGTGCTTTCTCAACAATATCAAACAGATGTTCATGTAACAAAAAAAAGTCCTGATAATTATACAAAATACAAAGTTTCATTTTCGAGCAGTCTTAATTCAAACCCTCAATACGTGGAAGTCGTGTCTCAGCGTTTCGCTATATTTTAGTATAACTTGCGTTTTTCAAATAGGGAATATAAGATGGTGTTATAAGTCAGTGCGGAACTCGGCGCCCGCATGCCGCAGTTTAGTGGGCCCCCGTTAAAAAAAAATCATTAAAAAAGTATTTCACCCTGTTGAAAAAATGAATTTGTTTTCGTTGCTAAAAGGACCGGTTGTGAATCTAGCAGTTTGAAGGGGAAATCTAAGCGGAATTTTAGGACCTTTTAGCTGTTACAACACACCAACAATTTTTTATAAATTTTTAATTACAATTCTGAATTGTAGTAAATAGCAACACACAAAAACACCATCATTTTGGAGTGCATTCAGGCCCACAACTTTTTTCTAAAAAGCACCAAACGCACCTATAAAACCTGTTTCAAATTTAAGCCTGCTGGAAGCTATGTTGGGAGGCGAAACACCCCCCCTTCGTGACTGGTGCCTATATAAATACACCCGGATGAGAAAGCCCCTAAATTACAACACATGCAGCCTAATGTATGTGTGTCACTGTTAGGGGGGCACCACCCCATTAGAATTTAGCGGGTGGGCCACGCAAACGAAGGTCTCCGCCAATGCTATAAGTGGATCTGGCAAATCTTGCACTGTCCAATGTGTTAGTATTAAAACCAGAGTGCTGATGCGTGTTTTCCACGTAAGTACTGTGATTCGAATAAAGAAGGAATAAGGTTGCATGTTGTGTAAAACTCAAAAGTTACACTTTAAAGAACACTATCACTAAGGAACTTAAACGATTATGGTACATGAGCTTTCTGTTGCGATGTTTAGTAATAAAAACGTTACTTTAAATCACATTATCCCTTTTCCACGTAATAAATGAGAATACGAAAAATTTTGCCAACAAACTCGAATAAGATTTACTAGCATAATAGTGGAATTTGGGTAATATTGGAACTAAACGAAGATAGAAAATGGTCAGGGCGGATTTACGGCCTTATTTTAGCGAGTGTGGAAGTGACCCAAAAGAATAAAAATTGTCGTTTATTGCAGATCGGAAAGTAATGTATACACAGTTGCGAGTGTGGTTAAAATTATCGGAAGTTAATTCACGTGAAATAAGCAACCGCGCGTCCGCATGGAATTTATCTTAAAACGCATTTGAGACCATCAAAAATTACTGCCATTACCCCAAAAAAATCGCTGCGGCGCAAATAGCCTCCGGCGGCCGGGGCTTCGCCACAGACCCCCCGTAACCACGTAGCATCGCGCCAGTTCTATTATGTGTCCCGGGCCGATTACATAGTCCCAGTCCAGCCCTGCTCCTAGCTAGTCGTGCTCGTGACTGCCCTGTCTCACTACTACCCCTCCCCAACCTCTTTGTATTGTATGCGCACTTGGCGAGGCACAGGCGCTACTTGTACTCCGCCGGCCAAGGCCAACGTAACTCAATCAGCACTGGCGCGCAAGCAGAAACAGGAGATTTCAGTTTAGTTTTAGTCCGTTTGTTTAGCGACCGTGGCCAGACGTGTCGGCACTTAACGTACAGTGAGCGATTTTCCTGTGTTTTCTGTCGGATTGTTGCATCGTGAGATGGAACTGGTAGGCAATTCGCCTCCCAAAAAGAAGAATTAAAACTTGAATATATCCAAGTCATTGAATCTTTAAATTACGTATCCGGCTGTTTTGAAGGTTAAAAGAGTCCAAAAAAATTTCGCCTCCGGCGGCTGGGGCTTCGCCCCAGACCCCTTGTGTACCCACTAAAATTCGAGCTTTGTCCGGAATTCTAGTTAACCCAAGTTGGTAACCCTAAGCCTAATTTAAAAATTTGACGCCACTCGGCTTAAGCTTCCATCCCCCCCCGAGCCTAAATAAAAAAAATTTCATTTACTTTTAATAAATAATAGACTTATTCTATCATGTTTGTGCGCAACCTCAAACATCTTGCTAGTATAAATAAAATGTAAGTCCTTTACTTGTTCTTCGTGAAATTTAATAAAAAAAAATTTGTGCAATACTTCGGGTACTTTCACAAAACATAAAACTCCGTCTTATACAATGTAATATACATCACTAGATCACCTCAAATGCGCGCGCACTCGGGTGTGGATGATTTCTGCAGAACGGTTGGTAATATCACTACCAAATTTTGAATGAACGTTAATTAAGTACTTTCATATTGTTATCAACACTTAGTTGCAAACAATAAGCGTCAAAGATCCACTGTGAGACGTAAGTATAAAACGAGAAATATTGGAAATCCGAAACATCGATTTCAATTCAGGAAATTCCCATCAAAATGTTCACATCGTTATAAACGTTGATATCCAGTATGCAAATTTGCGAAAAAATCTGTAGCCCTACACTTACAATAAATTCCCGAAGTTGACTAAATTTGAGTAAATTTTGGAGATTTTACGAATTTTTTATTCGAAATCAAGAAACTAATTTTAGGAATACGCGTAATGTATCTCATAGATTGATTCTTTATCAACGTTAGTGAGAAATATGATAACGATGTTGTTAACCGTTTACCCGGAAAAAAAAAACAAAAGCTGAGCTCGTATTTGCGCCAGCCTCAGGGATGATTTTTGATAAAGTATAATAATACTTGAAGGGGCGATTTGAGATATCTATAATTATTAATCATTATAATGTTATAACCTTACATATTTTAAATGGTACATTGTTGTTACTTTATTACTTCGTAATATTCTCTATGCACAACTTATATTTTTCATAAGACTTCGAGTGATATAATTTTCCCGTAAGGTTATTTCATATTATTATAATCAAACTTTAGTTTTTAGAGAAACTTAATGTACAACATTTTATATTAAAATATAAATCAAACAATATGATATCAACATTTATATTTTTACAGTCGAAAACAAGTTTGTTTTGGTATGGATTGTAATATTAATCGCGAAACCTACAAACGAAATGCTTGTGTTGTAAAATGTATAATAATATTATGTTTAAATATTTCCGCGCGTCCTAATTTACGTTGACAACCGCTCTGCTACTAGCAGTTCATGGCAAAGTATGCAGACAGCGCTGCGGACTACGTAGTTTATACAGTTGCTGCTAGGTACCTGTAGCTTCGCTCGAGCTGTCGGGCACGCCACCTACATTTTTCGCGGAGTACTACATGAGCGGAGCAAAAATTTTCCATAGACACTCGGCATAGGCCGTTACGACTCTAGCTATATATTAGTCACTCAACGCTTTTAGTTTTTCCGGGAAAACCCCTTGTGATAAGCATTCATTAATAATATAACTAAGTGGTGTAACAAATGCCCTCTAGCTTCTTATTTTGATGCCCGTATAACTATAATAAATTTCCAACTA
>JAMZAV010015594.1:0-11201 GCA_024449915.1 Sweltsa coloradensis | reverse complement strand
AAATAAAAAAGAGTATTTACAGAAAAGCCTGTAGAGTACGTCAATAACGGCAAAATTTGTTTGGATCATAATCGTCCAAGGTCACGGGTCATAAACATCGACACTATGTTATTTCTTATGGTAAATTTTTCCCGATGGGACCTAGCTCGAAAAATACCAAGTTTGTCAATTTTTGAACGAGTGAGCGTAGCGAACGTAGTGATTTCCATTCGACTTAAACGGCCTTATTGTTTTTCTGCGTGCGTGCGTGTGTGTGGTGTGTGGGGTGTGTAAACGTTAAAAAATAAGCCGAATCGTGAACAGATTGCGCTGAAATTTTAAACGGACATCCGGTACGAGTTTATTGAGAAATGCTAACAAAATCAGCAAGATTCATTGCGATTTAAACATACAAGAAAATAATAAACTGAAAAATAGACTTCCAATGTTATGAAATTATTTTAACGACAATGTTTTAGATTTTGAAAAGATATTTTTGTTTTTTATTACCTGGCAGTGAAATGCCGTGGTCCATTCAAGGTCTGTCGAATGTTTTAAGCCCAAAAGTACCCCCAAATTCCGCTCGTAGATTGAGTAAACCTTGCAATGTTTTACGTTTTTCGAAATGGCTATGTTTACCAAAAGTAGGCCCTGTTGCCACAGATGATGGACTTCACTGCGTTATATGCTTTTCAAAACATGTTTTAAAAATTTTTAAATACAATCTCGAAAATTTCAAAATCTTTCCCGACCAGGGATTGAACCCACGTCTCCCATATTTCGGCTATAAGGGGCTTTAGCCAACTAGACCAGGGAAACGCCAAAGTCGTAGTTAGGGCGAGTGAGAGAGTCATGTGGTGAGTACCCGGGAAAAATAGCATTTAAGTTTTATAATTATATTCTATAAATAATAGTTTTTAAAATTTAGTTGGCATACGGGGACGGGCGCGTCAACTGTAAGGTCATAATGCGCCCCTCTAGCCTATGATAGGCTAGGTAGACCTAAGGTAGGGGAAGAAAAGTAATGTAATCGGGTACAATGTTTTAGATTTTTAAAAATATATTTTTGTTTTTTATCGCCTGGGCCCTGAAATGCCGTGCCATGCAAGGTCTTGTCGAAAGTTGCACGTCAAGGTACCACAAAATTCGCTCGTAGATTGAGTAAACCTTGCAATATTTTCACGTATTTCGTACTGGCTATGTTTTCCCTAGTTTGGCCCTATTGCCACAGAGATGGACAACCCCGCGTTATATTTTGCATTTCAAATCATGGTTCAATTATTTTTGAAATACAATCTAGAAATTACAAAATCTTTCCCGACCAGGGAATTGAACTCACTTCTTTCACATTTCGGCTATAGGGCGCCCTTAGCCAACTAGACTATAGGGAAACGCCAAAGTCGTTAGTGAGACGAATGAGCGAGTCATGTGGTGAGTACCCGGGAAAATTTGCATTTAAGTTTATAATTATATTCGTATAAATAATAGTTTTTAAAGTTAAATTGGGTATACGGGGACGGGCGCGTCAACTGTAAGGTCATAATGCGCCTCTCTAGCCTATGATAGGCTAGGTAGGCCCAAGGTAGGGGAAAAAAAAGTAATGTAATCGGGTACTTAAACACATGGCTCACTCACTCGTTTAACAACGACTTGGCGTTTCCCCTAGTTTAAGAATCAATGGTGGATTTTAAAAAAAAATCTGTTAGTTCTAAATTCATAACTAGCTTGTGAATGAAATATTTTTTTTAGTTCAGCGGGTGAATCCCCCTTAAAAAGCTGCTAATTATTTTTTGACAAGATTTTTAAGGGTGTACTTGGGGGGCCCAGTGACGTTAGTTTTAAGAACTAAAAAGTAGAAAGGTACAGAGCTTGGCCCTTCTTTTAATCTCTGTTTTTGAGTGTATAGGGTTTGGCCTTATTTTTAAAAAGTTTTTGTCCCGACAGTTTTGGTTCGAGGGGAAAGCGCTCGACTTGATCGGGAGGTCCCGGGGTTTCAAATCCCGCGAGACCGGCAATCTGACTAAAGGGGTTTTTTACGGGGTTTTCCTCAGTCTTTAAATGCAAATGCAAGGGATTGAGTCCTCTAAATAGCCCTCGGCACCCCCTTCACAATTGCCTATTTGCAATATACTAGTTAATCACTAATAAAACTGAGGGTTTTAAAACCCTACAGCGGGACCTAAAAAAAAAAATAAATTTTTTGATAGATGGGATCTCATTACCTTTTCAAGTTAAATTTGGAATATTTTTTGTTAAAATAGAATTTTCTAATAAAGTAGTACTAATTGATAGTAATACCTATAAACAATGGAATGAAAATATATGTAAAAAAAATATTTGCTTTTTGTCCGTTGTACTTTTTATACTCAATGGTTGTACGATTGTAGGAGATTACTGTAAAGTTTCTATAGTGATTGTTATTACATACAATTTTTATTGAAAAAAAGTTATTTTTCAACCTTTTTTTTCGTACTTCTCAGCTAGATTTTTTAAATCTTTCTTTAAAAAGGCACATAGCCAAAATCGTCAAAAAAAAATGAACGTTGTAGCCCCCCCGTTGGTCAGAATCACTGCCCAAATTTGAAACTGACGAATAAGACAGAGTATAGTAATATTGAAGTAGAAGAACTAACATTTCAATATTTTTTAAGAAAATAATTAATAATGCCCCAATCAAATTTGGATTTTTTGTCAGGTACCTACCATTACCCCGACTATGTGTTTTGGGTCATAACACTAATCAAAAATAATGAGTGACAACTCGAAAACACTCCAACTCGGCTTTGGCATAATGTGCATGAGTGTGTAAGCCCCCGGGCTTGGCTGCGGCGCATAACGGGCACCTAAATATTTTTGGCGGCCATTTCTAAATGGCCGCATTGAGTCTCGTGTTTTTTTTGTGATGGTGTAATGAAATTCGTTTTTTAAATGATAAAAACAAGGCCTAGGGTTTAATCAATTTAAAATTTTCTATCATAAATTCTTACAATATTTCGGCGACCATTGTAAAATGGCTCCCATTAGTGTCAGGGAAAAATTAAGATAGTCTACATCTAAATAATACCCCACTAACTTTCTTTATAAATATCCCCAAACTTTTATTTGTCCATCATCAAACGCACCTAAATTGTATAGAGTTATTTAGATGAAGGACTAATAAAATATACCCTAATTTCCTATAAAAAAAACTAATAAAAGTCCAGGGGACAAAAATAATATCAAAAAATAGTAAATTTTTTGAAAAACCAAATAACACATTTGGTTGTTACAAACTTTTTCATAATATAATAGAAATAAAAGCAAATCAAAAGCTGTACAATATGAAATGCCTAAAAAAAAGATGGCGTCGTAAAAAAATTTTGCCAAAAAGACAAAGTCTACCCAGCCCAATTTTATCTAAAGGTATAAAAACAGGTCAAAAAAAAAAAAAAACTCGACAAGGTCAGATTCCCTGTCTTTTGGCCAGGATATGTTAACAAAAATCCAAAATAGGGGTTCAACCCTTTTTGCAGTTTTTCGCAAGCTACGATTTTTTCACGTTTTTCCACAAAGCGACAAAAATATTGCTATTTTAGAAAAGGGAAAAATATAGAGTATTTACAAAGTATTTCCCAATAAAAACTATCCCCGGGCTTAAAAAAATGTTTATGGGTTTTAACCCCTAAAAAAAAAATAGAATTTTAGTGTTTTGAAAAAAGTAAAATTTTTCCCCCATTGTTATTTTTCATTGATTTTTTGTTGCAATCCAAAAAAAATTTTAACACAAGTACGCCCAGGTCTAAGAATACAACACAGTTCATTTTATTTTTCTATATCAAAAATTTCGAATGTACTTTGGTTTTTAACGCCCCCAAAATTTGGTCGACGCCGCGCATCCAAGATGACGTCGTAAATCTATGAAATACACGCTTTTGAGGCCCAACGTCATTTTTTTAGGGGGTGATGAAGTAGCAGACGATTTTTATTGGGTTTTGTTTTTTACTCCCTTTTCCTTTTTTTTTTTCAAACCCCCCTTTCATTTTTTTCCTTTTTTTTTTAAAACTTTTTTTAAAAAATTTTTTTTTAAATTTTCAAATTCAAAAAAAAATTTTTTTTTTTCCTTTTTTTTTTTCTTCTTTTTCCTACATGCTTTATCCATTTTTTTTTTTTTCCCCTTTTTTTTTTTTTTTTTTTTTTTTTGTTTGTGAAACCGTGTAAAAACCTTAAGTCCCCCCTTTTGGATGAGCGTAATGGGCAAGGCCTTTTTTGTTGTAAGATTTTTGTTTTCTAAAAAAATAATTTTGGTGATTTAAAAAATTAAAAATTAATTAAATTTTTTTAAATTTTTTTTTTTTTTATTTTAAAAAAAGAAAAAATCTAAAAATTCCAATTTATAAGAAAAAATTTTTTCAGGCCTAAATTTTTAAACGAATATTTTAATTAAATAAAATTTAAGTCTTTGAAAAAATTTTACAATGGATAAAGGCAGTAGGGGTTAAAGTCGAAAATGTTTTTAAAAAAAAAATAAAAATTCTTTTTTATAAAAATAAATTTTTATTTCAAACCCCCGAAATTAAATTTTTATAAAAAAATTTAAGGTTCTTGAAAAAAAATAAATCTAAAACGGATAAAGCATGAGGGTTATAAATCGAAGAAAATTTTTAAAAAAAAAAAAATCGAAAAAAATTTCGTTTTTTTTTTAAAAAAATTGATTGCGCCCAAAAACTGGGGATTCTAATTCAAATTAAGGCCCCAAAATTTCATCGCAAACGGAGTTTTTTATAGCCGAAATTTTTTAAAAACCCCGAAAAAAAAGAAGGAAAGAAAAAAAAAAAAAATTCCGGGTTTTTCTCAAAAGTGTGGAATTTTTTGTTCCCGGAGTTTTTAAGCCTCCCTTTAAAATCGCAAACGGTTTTTTGATTTTTTTTAAACATTTTTTGACTTATAACACCTACATGCTTTTACTAACTTTATAATTCCATGATCCGATTGTAATGATTTTTTCACATAACCTTAATTTTATGAATTAATATATTGGTGTGAAATTTAGGCTATTCGACCGCGTTTTTCTATTTTCCAAAATATGCTACCAAGTCAAAATATAGTGAATGGCTTTAAAACCTGGCTATTTTAGAAAATGAATAATATTTTTTTCAATTTTTCTGATCGGTTCACGGCCAATATAGCCATCTCAAAATAATTCAAACTTCAATTCGCCAAAGCACACCATTAAACGTAGGGTGTTGTGTTTTTGTGACATTAATTTTCAACTGGTTTTCTATAGACTGACTGAGAGAAAAAAGATTTTTTAACAATTGTCTTTCCTGCGAATTTTTGTTTGGCGGTACAAATCGGTAAAAATACCGCCAAACGAAAAATTTCACAGGAATGACAATTGTTAAAATAAATCTTTTTTCTCTCAGTCAGTCTATAAAAAACCAGTTGAAAATTAATGTCACAAAAAACACAACACCCTACGTTGAATGGTGTGCCTTAACGAATTGAAGTTGGAAATTATTTTGAGGTGGCCTATATGGCCGTGTACCGGATCAGAAAAATTTGAAAAAAATATTTTTGATCTTCTAAAATAGCCAGGTTGCAAAGCCATTAACTATATTTTGACTTGGTAGCATATATTGGAAAATAGAAAAAACGCGGTTGAATAGCCTTAAGTGCAATCGAAAAATATTTTTTTATGAAAATCGCAATAATTTTACGTTTTATTATTTTTTTATTTTACATTTCTTCGACTTGTAACACCTACATGCTTTAGTTTATCCGATGTAACGATGTTTTTACAGAACCTTAATTTTACGAATTAATAAATTGGTTGAAATTTTGAGCGCAATCGAAAAAATAATTTTTCATGAAAATCGCTATTTTACGCTTTTTTCGTTTTAAAAAAATGCGCTCATCCAACAAAGCGCCTGAAAAGCGTTTGCGAGGCTTCCTAGTTTAATTTAATAATGTCTTTGGTTAGAGCTCTCTGTACAAAGTATCTGTTAGACTTGGACAATATTCATAAAAGGCTCTGTACCACCGCTAGATGGATATTGATGTATTTCTCTTAACCTTGGATTTGTTATTCTAGTTTTGTTTATTTCTTTTGTTATATATTTTGTTTTCCATCTTTTGACATTGACATAAAATACGTGAATGCTATTATTTTGCTACGTATTAAAAGTGATATTAATCAATCGTGTTCCATGATATTTCCCTGTCACACTATACAACTATAAGGAATGAACAGTGTTAAAACGTGAACTAAGCTGTGAAGATTCACCGGCCTACAGGTGAATGAAGACGTTATCGCAGGACACGGAACGTCAGACATAACCTCATCTAATAAACCGTTCCGGTGACGTTTGTTCATTGTGAAAGACGAAAATATAATATTATCGAGCTATATTTTAAAATAGCAAGTTAATAAATCCAATAATGTGTAGGTACCCACGAATATTTATTCAATAATGACTTCAGCCCATGTCATGCGATTGCCTTATATCCATGGGAACATGACGTAAACTTCACTTCGAACCAAATCGAGTTAATGGCGCATGCATTTCATATGTGCTGCGTGAATAATGAAATAATTTTACTTACAAAATCTCAGCTCCAAACTAAAATACTTTACCATGTTCAAAGGTCGTAATCTAATATATTTGCCACCAACTGTGCACACCAAAATTTCAAAAAGGTAAGAATCCAAACTGTTCATTGCATTGAGTCACGCTTAGGCGGGCCTAGGTGGGCCTAAAATACAATATAATTTGAAAGATAAGCCTAGGCAGTCAACTAGATCCCTTAGAGATGGTGTGATAATGTTGTTGGTAGCCTAGGCCTCATCTCCACATCTAACTTTGATTCAACTGTCATGTAACATCGTTTTGACTTGACTGAAGTCAAAACTTTTTCCAAACTGCATGTATACGTAGTGGCTATAGGCATTGAGACTATACGGCCTCTCTCTGAGTGGACTTAGGTCTTTTGGGAATGGTCATTTGAAGATTGATTCTTATCTTGAAGTCGATGCCGTTGGTCAGTGAAAGGAGAGCTGTGTATTTTCATGAGCTGGTTCGAGGCTACTACTGAGGCAACTGGTTTAAATGTGGAAACCATGTATAAACTAATTAAATACTAATAATACAGAACGGGTTTGATTTAAATCAGAAACTAGAGAAAATTTCATTTGATTTCATAAAAAGAATCATGTGATTCACTTAAGTTTAACAATTTTCATATAAAATCTATGTCAATCTATTTTATTAAATTCTAGAAAATGCCAAGATCATATTTCATCATTTTCGCATGTAGCGTCACCCGGACATTTATTTAGACCTAGTTCAGTTTAATGACGCTGTGTGCTGGTCTTTGATTGGTTATCATAACGCTACGATCGTATTTGGATTGTTGAAAGCGGCGTCTGTCAGGAGAGTGTGTCGTGAGAGCTTTGAGACGTGAAGTTGGAAATCGGTCGTGTGCGTGGGCGATTTTAGATGTTGCGTAAAACTTAGAGAAAGTGGACTAGGAAAGAACACTTTGGATATAGGAAACGCGTGTTAAAAATCCGCGAAAGTGATAATCGAAAACGAACGGCGATCTGCCAAGAAGAAATACTAGAGATCAACGAAAACGGTAACCAATCGAGGAACATTTATAAGGCTAGCCCAGCCCAGGGATACGTGAGTAAACGAACTTTTGCAGGCTTTAGGAGAAATTAATAAACCTACGGACTTGATAAAAGACAGCATCGATAACCAGAAAGGGTTAAAACCATTCGATATCTGGACCGAGAGTTAGTTGGGAGTTTAAAGGAACCCGAGAAAGATTATATTCGCGTAGCCTGGAGTTTAGGACGCGATAACGCAAGAAAGGGTTTTGGTGGTTGTACTACAAGGGAAATACAGATTGAAATATTATAAAAAGGAAAAATCGGCGAGGATAATATTGTCTATGAATCCAAATTTTAGGAACAATAAGGAACAGTTAATTACCATTCGATATCAGGGCCCGAGGCTTAGTTTTATGTAAATTGGTTTTGAAATCCGTAAATGCAATTAGTTGAAGAATAAAATGGCGAATTTTAAATTGAAAAGAGCTTAGAGATAACATCAACAATAAGAACTCGGAATATTCGGTGAGTGCTTGAGCCAGCAACGTCGAACGAAGTGCTTGGTAATAAAGACGGGTAAGAACAGAACTGAGCCGTGTGAGATACAGGAAAAAATTTGGTTGTTGGACTTGGAATGCTGATATCGGGCAAGGGTGAAACATTAAAAACGTACGGTCGGAGTGATTTATTCGCACGATAAAATATCGTATTTTATCCCCGCTCAAATTATCAAGGGAAATTTGAACTCAAGAGTAATCACCCCCGGGATACGAACTCAAGACAGGATTTTCAATACAAGCCCTGCGATCGTCTACAAATACGCAGCAAGTTACGGAACTACACGTCGGACTTCTTCGACGTCATAAGGTTTCGATGGGAGTCATGATCTTTTGTGATGAGTATTTAAATTAAGTTTATTAACAATTATATTCCATAAATTTTCGGGAAAACTTTACTTTTGGGTCCATCAGCCCAAGAGATATCTTAACTGGATATCCATTTCGCTTTTAGACATCAGTACTGATAGGTGGGGTTTGAATGTATTCCTTGTCAATGAAGGAAATTCATTTGTGTCATGCAATATTTGCCCCTTCTGGTTTAACTTATGAAACCGTTGATTGTCTGTTGTAATGTCATCCTAGATCTAGTATAGATTAAAGTTGTATTCAGAGATGTTTGTCTTCGCTGTTGTACGATTTCTCAATTTTTTTGGGTCTTGGTGAGTTATAGGAGTGTTTTTATGAACTGGTTAGGTAACTTTAGACTTTTAGTACCAGGTTCAGCCTAGGTAGAGTAAAACATTCAAGTTTGAGTGATTTAGTCTTGATCAGTTGTTTTATTTTTAATTAATTTTTACTTCCAAGTGAGAACAGAAATCGTGTTTCATTTTAATTAGGCGACCCATCGCCGAGTATGTTTTTGTTTATTAAATGTGATTTTCGAAGTTAACTATTTAGAGAAGTATCCAACGAGAGCTTATCGATTACCTGAGGGGTCGTAGGTTCGTTGTGTTTACAGCAATTTAGCCTATTTAATAATAGCTTAACAAATTAGCATTTCAAAATTAGATGTAGGCTGTTATGTTGGCCTACGTTAGTCTTTCATAGTTCTTCTAAATATTATGTATTGCATGAGCAAAGTCAACATAAACAAAACAATTAGGCCTAGGTAAGTTTATAGATGGTATAGGCCTATAAAAAAACATTTAGCCCCTACGATATGACTAATTATCCACAATTCATAATAGGCCTAACCGATTGATTATAAGGTGCGGTTTTGTTGTTTCCCAATACAAAAGTGTTTGAGAACACGAATACGTGTTGAGCCGATCTTGTGGTGGTCAATACAGGGGTCACCGACACAGTAGCCTTGTATTGAAAATCTAGAAGATACAAAGTATAACCACGTTAATATTATACACCTGTCAGCGACAAAATTAGAAATATGTTTTTGTATCAACAGGTGAACTCCCATGAATGATATGTACACGTAAATCAGAAACACTCCACTACTGGGTGCATGTCAGGCTACAAAGTTAGTCCGACCTACGGCAGGGCGGGCAACAAGTCTGTATCTGGGGACAACTGGCGGTGGAGGTGTGGTCGACCTAGCGCAGGCGAGAAAACCCCCGGGCCCATTCTGGTGGCGGCGTCCGAAGACAGGAAATAGGTGAGTTCCAATCATATCATCATCATATCCATGGCCTTTTCCCTTCTTGCAGGGTCAGCTTGGGGTTTGCAAACCAAAATTTCTCCACATTTCTATCCTTCCACACCTTACATTCACCCACCCCCGGAGTAAAATTTGGCCCAGAGCAAAGCTCTGCTGATCGTAAAAGGCGATTCAAGAGAAAAAGTCCACCTCGCAAACATCAGCTATAAGAAGGAGAGTATATAACTCCCCGACACTGGAGGCGAGCTCTGTCAATCGTCGTCGGGGGCCTTGCGACCCCTCGACGACAATGACGGCAATGACATCACGAACGATAAAAGACAATGACGACCGCGAAGTGAGAACTTCACCCTTTCCTCCCCCTACCCATGGCTGGTCCTGGCAGCTTAGAATTTTTCCCCATGTCCCTAGGTAGATCGGGGCATTATGATAGGGTTTCGTTGAAGGATGAGCTTATGTGGTGCATTAGCCCTAAAAACCATATTATTTTTTAATCGTCATCATCATTATAAATCGCCGTTTCCTACTTCTGACAGGGTCAGCTTGGGTTTAACCAAATTCTTCCACTTATTTCTATCCTCCCACAATCGTGCCACACATCCTCCCAGCTCTCTCCCCGTCTGGGCCCGGGGTAGAATTGGCACAGAGCATGACTCTGCTAATCGTAAAAGGCGATTCAAGAGAAAAAGTCCACCTCGCAAAAAATCAGCTGGTAAGAGCGGAGTATCTTTTCTCCCCGAAAACTAGAGGCGGGGGCTCTGGCAATCGTCGTCGAGGATCTTGCCCCCTTCCCTTCACGACCCCCGGCGACGATGACAATCGCCCTTAATCCAAACAAACCAAAAATCCCCCTTCTTCTTTTCCCCCTTCAATCCTTTCTCATACATTCTCTGGGCATCCTCTCTTCCGTCATTCGTTTCATATGCCCAAACCATCTAGCCGTTTCCTTCCCTTCTGTCACCTAACTTCTCCACCCCAAGCATCTCTCTGATGTTCGTATTTCTAATTATATCTCTTCTTGTCTTGCCCCCTGTGCTCCTCAGGAATCTCACCACATTATTTTAATATGCTTCCTAATTTCGTTTTGTTTGCTCCCGTCTGGGCCAGGGGTTTGAATTGACGCAGAGCATGGCTCTGCTAATCGTTAAAGGCGAGGAAAGAGGAAAAGTCCATCTCGCAAACATCAGCTATTAAGTAGGGGAGTATGACAAAGAAAATGAGCGCGACGTGAGAATCCCCCCTTTCCTCCCCCTACAAGTAGCTGGTTCTGAACAACGTGCCCCATATCCCCTAGGCTAGAGTGACGCATTGTAAGTTGTAACCTAACAATTTACGCGCCCTAAATCCAAATAAACTAAATCATTTCGTTGTGTTTTGCTTTTGTTGACATACAACGTTTTTTAAAGAGACCAAATCACGGTAATTCTCTAGGTATTTCCAAACAATACAATTAGGTTTT
>JAMZAV010015593.1:0-12714 GCA_024449915.1 Sweltsa coloradensis | reverse complement strand
CTCCCGCCTCCCAAAGACTTCAGACAAAGATATCTCTATCGACTAGATTGCTCTTTTTCTGAGGTCTTTGGCAAACCCACGCGGTCGGTCGGTGACGCAACGCCAACACTTAAAATGGCGTCATTTTGCCTCGATATTTTTCCTTCAACATTACGGTAAGTAATTATCTTTATACTAATTACACTACTTCTCTTCAAAAATCTGACATACAAATATCTCTTTGTCTGTTTTATTCTTCCTAGGAGTGTTAAAATGCTGGTTTCCAAGTCACAACCGAGGCCTTGCAACGAACGCTTCTTCAAGGCGGCCAGCCAACATCTTTGGATTTGCTTGCGGTAGGCCCTAAGTGGTTTTAATTGACTTTGTTTAATTGTTGCTCAGTCTAGGGGCAGATTATAGGCCTATTAAACATTTATCGTTATAAACTACCTACGGCTATAGGCGTACGGCTAGGTCCTGGGCATTGTGTGGGCCTAGTAGGCCCTAGGCCTAGCCCTAACCCCAAAGGGATATTTCATAGGCTTAGGGCCTAGCCTAGGCCTAGCCTACCCTAGGCCTAGCCTAGGCCTAGCCTACCCTAGCGCCTAGCGGAGTGTCTATTCGCACCCACTGAGGTGCGCCGAACATTTTATGAACATTACACCCGAAATCCTTTCCGTTACAAAACTACTTTCGTTAGGTTAGCTGAACTTTCCGCTGGCGGAACTCTTTCGGTTGGTATGGACAGTTTTTGATCAGTAGGTACTTTCAGGGTTGCCAGATAAATAAGTACTAGTGTCGCCGGGGCAGCAGCACAAGTCGCCCAAAAGTCGCCCAATTCATCCAATAGAGCGCAGCACCGAACTAGAGAGCTAATCACATCTGTTTGTTGAGAGGTGTTGGTCGAAAGGTGGTTTTGGTGGGGGGTGGGTGGAAGCTTGTGAGAAATTCTGGGTCAATTTTTTTATGTCTTCCTCAAAAGGTGCTAGTAAAAGTTACAAAATATAGTGTCCAAACCGAATTTTACTTGTATTTACTATTGAAGCCGATTTCTTTCAAATCGCCCAAATTGCGACAGGCGACTTTTTAAAAAGTTTAGTCGCCAAACCAACTTTGAAATCGCCCAATTTGCGATAAATCGCCCAATCTGGCAACCCTGGGTACTTTTGATTTAAAATAGCAACGTTAAAGGTTTTGTAGGTACTTTAGATTTAAAATAGCGACGTTAAAGGTTTTGTAGGTAGCCTACACATAAAAAAAGCTGTCCATACGAACCGAAAGAGTACCCCGCTGGCTACAGTGCGCCGCGCTAGTTCTAGGATATAATCGAAAAGAGCGCACCCGAAATCCTTTCCGTTAGTGTAGGCCTAGGTATAAAAGTTGGGTAGAAAAAACGCGCACCTTCAGGTTATTAATTTCACGTCGGTGCAAATAGAATATTAAATGTTGGCCACAGCCACACCCGCGCATGCGCAGAACATAGGTGAAAATAGCATAAAACCTCCTTGGCGCACCTCAGTGGGTGCAAATATCCACAGGCCTGCCCTAGGCCTAGGCCATTGAATAACCAGTAGGCCTAGGCTATAAAGGGATTGGATACACAAAGGCTAGGCCTAGCCAGTGGCGGCTTGAAGGTTCCAATATGACCGGTGCCAGCTATTTTCCGTACCACCCACCATCCGAGGTGTGTAGGGGGAACAAGCACGGTGGGTTTGGGGGGGCTCCCCCCAACTACAGCGCCGCAGGCAAATATGTTGAAAATCAGATTTTTAGAGTGGTTTTGGAGCGTTCTAAGAAAAATAAGTGGGTTGAATGCAATACCAAAATGTCTTTTTTGTACAGTAAAAACTATAGGCCTAAAACTATAAAAAAAGAATTGGAGTCTAGTGACGAGATAGACCATGTTACAACTATTGAATATGCACATCATTACGTTCGCGATCACGTCCAGCAATAATGGGAAATTGTTGGTCATTACTCTTCTGAAGTTTGGGTGGGGAATTCCCTCATTCCTACGTGCCTGCTGCACCACCCAGCAGCATGGGCGCCCGCACGAATTTTGGCAGGGAGGGGCAAAAATTACAACTTACACTTTCGTTGGACAAACCCAGGGGGTTTGGGGGGCCCCCAACAATAGCGCCACAGGTGAAATTTTTGAAAATCAGATTTTTAGAATGCGTTTGGTGGGTTTTAAAAAAAAGTAGGCTTAGTGGGGTGAATTCATTACCAAAATTAGGTAATTTTTGTGCAGTCGACACTCAAAACTAGAAGACCATTCAAAATATTTTACCTCCCATTTTTTGTCGTTCAGTCAAAGGCTTCAGATTCCCAACATTGAGCTGGAAAATTATTAGCTTTTTTGTCCACTGAGATAATATGACTTTACCCCACTCACATTTTCGCTTTCGCAAGCCTTTTATTTTGATAGTCAAAACCAGGGATTGGAACCTTTATTCATAACGGTTCCGGTTCCGGTTCTGGTTCCACTTCCAAATTTTATAACGGTTCCGGTTCCGGTTCCTAATGTATAAAGGTTCCGTAAGAACCGGTTCTTAACGGTTCTTAACGGTTCTGGTTCCGGTTCTTTAAAACAATATGTTGTGCAAAGTCGTGGGAAGTTGTAAATGTACAAATTTTTACTTTTGGACATTTAAGGTTAAAAATTTAAATTAAGTCATAAAAATAAAATAATTACAATATCAAATGAAAAAAAATAACCAATTGCATACATAACAAACCACACGTGACTTCTTTCCTCTTACGTTCCAACTTCCAATATTATTTTATGGGGGATCTGATGGCGATCCCAAGTCCCAACGAAAGAGGAAAACAAAAATCTATCCAATTAATTAATATCAAACCCTATTTCCAACTAAGTCGGGTAGGGGGTGGGAGGGTCCCACCACATTCTTGGCTCCACGGGGTTATCGAAGCCGGCTAGCCATGCCTGACGCTTCTCCCACATCATCTTTTTCTTCCTCTGCGTCATCAACTTCACTTTCTTCCTCTCCTCTGTCTTCTTCCTCAGGGACCTCCACCAGTTTGTTCCATGTTTTTCGTTCTTCCCAACATTTTTCTTGGTTAATCCTTTCCCAAGCTGCATTTCTCTTTTTCAAATCCATTGCTATAACTTCTTCCCATCTCAGTCTGGGCCTCCCTCTTTTTCTCTGTTTGTTTCCTGCATCTTCTTCATACTGTATCTTAGGGATCCTGTCCTTCTGCATCCTCTTCATATGTCCAAACCACCTCAGCCTTTCTTTCCCTAGCTTAAAGTTTAAACTCTCTACTCCTAGCTCTTTCCTTATCTTCGTGCTCCTCATCTTATCAATCTTATATAATAAAAATGGCATCCTTATTCCTTACCTGGATTTCTGTAGAACACGTTCCTACATTGCACTTAGAAGGATGGTTATATACTCAATGTTAGAACTGTTACAAAAAACTGTACAAAAAAGTGAATAAACAAGATTTTTTTTTCAAAAACTAGAGAATGAATTTTTAGCGTTTTCATATGAATATCATTCAAAAAGTTGAAATTTTAATTTTGTTGAAAATTAAAAGCAGATATTTTGGAACCTTTAAGAACCTTTAAGAACCTTTAAGAACCTTGTTTAATATAACGGTTGGTTCCGGTTCCGGTTCCATGGACCACCTGTACAAACGGTTCCGGTTCCGGTTCTACAACATGGAACGGTTCTAAACGGTTCCGGGTTCCGGTTCCGGTTCCAATCCCTGGTCAAAACTCGCGTTATTCCATGGAGTGGTATTCTTTTTTCAAAACTTAAGACGAACTATTGCAGGTAAAATACACAATTAGCTACTTATTTCGCAGAAAATTGGCAACCATTAAATTTAACAAACGTTCATCAGTAAAGAAATCGACTTTTCATGCACATTTTAAATGCTACAAGATTAATCATAAATCCACACATCAAATGAGAGCAAATTAGCACTTCTGCTTGCTCGGGGCCAGGGGGGGCAACTGCCCCTCTGGCCCCTTGCGGGGGGCCAGAGGGGTGCCCATGCCCAGTGGTGAAAAACAACTTAGGATGGGCAAACAATAAACAAGGGGAAAATTTTGCACTTCAAGGTCCTGTTTGGTGGCAATCTGCGCGTTTTAGAGAAGCAGAATGAAAGCTTATCAATAGGGGTCTGCGGGTACCCGAAATTTCGGGTAATTTCGGGTATTTTTACATACCCGAAATTCGGGTTTTTTATAAATGTAAATCGGGTTTTTTTCGGGTAGGCCTAGGCCTAAATTGCTAACCACTTAGGAGCCTTAGTAAATCGTCAAAAAACGTTCGCGAAATGGAGCGAAATAAGACTGCTTTTACCTTTCAGGTGAAAAACAGCCTGTTCTATTGTTTTTTTCGCGAAATTTGGGCGAAATCGGCAGTTTTTTTACCCATTTTCCAAGTATTTACTATGTTTTCGCGAGAAAATAGGCCACTAACCAGCTGGTGAACTGCTGGTGACGTCACACCTCAAAACTCGTCATTTTCAAGGTCGGCAACATAACAAATACAAACTTTACTTCTTCTTCTTCTTCTTGATCTACGAAGTACCAACGTTTGAAACTGAACGGCGGGAAAATTTGAAAATACGCGAAACTTTAAAAATAGTTTGAATTAATTGAATTTTTTATGCGAAATAGATCCTTTATTTTGAGTTTTTATACTGAAATTAAAGATTTTTTATTAATAGGCCTATAGTTTTTTTTTTTTTAAATTTAAATTTTTTTTTTTTTTTTACAGATTGGCTTTGCTCTATTGAAATTGCAGTTATTTTCTTTACCCGAACCCGACCCGAAACCCGAAGTTTTTATGACTACCCGGACCCGAACCCGCCCCGAACTTAAAAAGTACTACCCGCAGACCCCTACTTATCAATGTTTTTCTATCATTAAAAACCCTACTTTTTCCACCAATTAATAAAAATGCACTTAAAATATACCCACCGGCACACCATATTTAGAACTTTTTAATTTCTTCTAATTGTTGTTAGGGCACTCCGCTCTATGATTCTCAATGTTGTTCCATTTGTTTCGTTAGATTTCGTAACCCTCCGTTCCTTTGTCTTGTTCGCTGAAGAAAATCAACAAATCACATAAAGAGTACCTCTAGATCTTCTTATATAGTACTTGTCCCGAGAACGAGATAGAAGATAGACGCAGCGCAACCCCCTATACGCCACCAGGCCACATAGTTGACATAGTTGGCAGCAGTACACGGTATCATTTCTCTTCCAGGGAGGGTGGCCAGGTCGTCAAATTTCAATTCCTCGTATTAATACAGACCTAAACTAAACAGTGGGCCCTACTACTTGCCAGTCGGACGAATACCATTCCCGCTACAGGCCTAAACAGGGCCTAAACGAGGTAGGCAGGGGGGCACGCACGGTACTAGACAACACTGCTGCCAGGGGGAGGGGGGGGTGTACCAATTAAACTGAAGTTGCAACCTTCTCACACTAGGTTTGCTAGTAGTGGGGTTGGCAGCAGTGCACGCAGTGGGCCTCACTGCTGCCAGGGGGGGTTGGTAGGAGACACAGCCTTTTATAATTGCAGTTGTAAGCCTTTATAAAAAATGCACTCGCAAGTTTCATATCATGCTGTTTTATATAAACAAAAGTTAATTGAGGAGTGACGCGCCTTCCGGCCGATCATACCGAGAATTGAGCACCGCCACCGTCACTGCAAGTAACCTTACAAAACATCCCAAAAACCAAAAATACCTTCAAAACCTTTAACGTCGCTATTTTAGGCCTAAACAAAAAAAAACTTCAAAACCTTTAACGTCACTATTTTAAACGAAAGTCCTTTTGAGCTTTTGTTTATTTAAAATAGCGACGTTAATGTTTTTGTAGGTGGAGTATTTTAAGTCGAAAATGTAAAAAAAAAAAATAGGCCTAGGCCTAAATGTCTTAAAAATAGGCTACCTACCTAAAACATACTTTTCTTTAAGTGCTGCGCACAATTGGCATAGCATAAGCGCAACGCAAGCGCAACGTAAGAAATATAAACAAGTGCACCTGGCTGCTTGAACACTCAATTCTTGTAGGCTAAGCATAGCGTAGGCGCGGAAGTGCAGCCCAAGAGATGAGTACCGGTAGGCCTATATTTTATATTTCTTACGCTTGCGCTTGCGTTCAGTTATGATTGACCAATAGGAATCCAGAAACAACACGACTCAACACAAACTCCCATTTTCAGTTAAATCAAATTCACAACCATTGTTGTTTGTGTCAATGTCAAAATTATTAATCATGGACAAACTCACAGAAGACGACGTTATTATCGAGTATGAAATTGAGTCGACGTCTAGCAATGAGCTGTTAATTATGTATGTTGGGCAATATCTCTATGATATTACTGCAATGGTTTCAAAGATGAAATGTCTTAACGCAAAGTCGACGTGCAGTCATCTGATCACGAGCCTTCTAAAACTTTGCACAGCCTTGTATTTTCTTTACGCCACGCTTCCATTTTGACAATTGTGCACGCCTTTTTCCTTGTGTTGCGCTTACGTTGCGCTACGCTTATGCTATGCCAATTGTGCGCAGCACTTTAGATTTCATGGGCTATGATAATATTAAAAAAACGCAATTTGAAAATGCACCAAAAGGCGAAATTTTCCATTTTTGCATGAAAACACGAAAAATAAAATGCTTTTTATCACTTTTACCGTTCAATCAGCAAAATTAACCACTTATTGGTATTTATAGTGGAAAAACACGCCGACCATTCATTGAGTGACATTTTCCCACTGAAAAACGACCGTTTTGAAAATGTTTAGTAGTGTAGTGTCTCTACCTACGGGATGAAAACTTAAATGATTTAGACTTATCAACTATCAAGCCAAAATCGATAATCCAAGTCGAATCTTCGCACATCGTTTGCCATTGGTCCAAACGAACCACGCCTCCATGAATTTTGTTTGAATAGGCCTAGGCCTATATCGATCGTACCAGAATCAATTGTTTCACTTGGCAATTTCAACGCCCAAAAAGTGCATATTTGGTGACGTTATTTAAAAAATAAAATGCACAATTTTAATTTCATTGAGCATAATTTTTCAATTCAAAAAATATCTTTCCTGGACCCCTAGTGATAGGCCTAGAGAGTTAAATATTATTTTTATTTGTTACAGACAGGAGAAGACTGGACCGTGGCGGAAGAGGAAGAGCGGCGGCAGGAGAGAAGAAGATGGAGAGGCCTATCTTCAATGCTGACTTGGCAAGAGATGACGTCCATAATGATGTAAGTTATTTTATTTTTGTAGGCCTAGGCTTCAATAGTTTTATTTGTGTATTGAACATCAATAAAAGTAATGACATCGGGTATCCGGAAACCGGTTCCAAACCGGTTCTATATAGCGATCCGATTCCTACTTTTCAAACCGGTTCCATTTTTTCAAGTTCTGTTAAAATACAATGCAGTGAACTTCACGGACACATTTATCCGCCGTTTTCCCGCAAAAATGGTACCGGTAATTCTACACACCATTTCTTGCGCGCTCTATTTCCACGGAGCCCGTGATGACGTAGCCAGCTATCTGTCCTTCCTCACTAGCTGATTATCAAGCACTCGAACGGCCTTGACGCGCGAGGCTGCTACAATGACACTTGACTGCCTTCTAGATGTACCTACTGACAATTTTGTTGACCTTTCAAAGCCCCCTAAATAATATTAATAACATCAAATAGTCTAGAGGGCTTCCATCGATCGATAATGCAGTTCACAAGGTGATACAAAACAAGTGCACAGAGAGTTGACCACGCGGCACGCGATGTTGGCGAAAGAGGCATCTTCCAGACCTCTTGATTTAATTGAGCGAGGGTAGCGAGCGTCTCCACTTGACTCTTATGGCTTGAATGTCTTTTTCTTTTTTTTTCTTTTTTTTTTTTACTGCTTTGGTGCAGGAGGCCAAGTCTTGAAACTTGCGTTTCAACTCACCTCCCGTTTTGATTCGCAAATTTTCGACAAGTCACTCAAAACCATCAAATCGGTAGTCTTGAGACAAACTTGCGGAACGGCTTGCGCCTTGTCTCGCAAGTTTTTTTACGTTTCAAACCGCGAGGTTTTACCTTGCGTGTAGAGATTTGTTTGCGTCTTGACTGCCACATCGAAAGTTTGTAATGACTAAATAAATAGTTATAAGGTACATACTATGTATAAAGACGTAAATTACACTCTAGAAATGTTGGCAGAAGGCTTAAAAAGTATTTAAAGTGTTCTAATTGTCATGACAAATTATTTACGCTCGTCGCGAGTTAGCTGACATCTGCATAAGAGGCGCTATGGACCGAAATTTTACTGTGGTCCCGCTGGCCGAGTGGTTAGAGCGCTTGGTTTGAACGCTAGGGGTCGCCGGTTCAAATCCCGACTGCGAAAACTTTTTGCTTTTTTTTACTCGTCGCATAATTATTGTTCACTTATTTTCTGTGACAGAAACAATTTTTATAACTTTTCAATGAAAATTACCTTTTTTTAACCTTTCTTTGCAATTTGTTATGGTATTTTAGGTAGGCTATAGCCTATAGCCCTAGAAAATTTAACGCAAATATAAAATAAAAGTGAAGGCTCTCAACGTGAAAGCACTGGATTGCAAGAAAAAAGTAAAGTAAATAAAGTTCACACTTTCAATTAATAATTATCAGCTTCAAATTATATTATTTTCCTAAAGAGATTTGTACAATTTTATCATTATTTTTTTCAATTCAAATGCTGTATGTTTTTATAATGGTGAACTTTAATATTATATTTTGATGTACGTAATGTTATAAGTTAGGCCTATTTTGTTAGTTGTTTGAAGGTTTGTATTGTCGGTCTATTGTGGTCTTTTATTGTGTTAAATCGTCGAGTTTTTATATAGTTTTTGATTATCTATTTTTTTTAAACTTGCTACATAAATAAATTTAATAACCTTCTTTAATATCAACTTTATTATATTTACTATTTAGGGATATCAAACACAATTCTGTGTTGAAGGGCTAATATTCCTAATGATTGTACGTATTGTGATGATCATTGAATAATAATAAATGAAACAAACAATAGGCTATAAAAATATGATGAATTAAGTAGAAGTACGACTGCCTTTAGGCAATTTGATAATAACAATAATCTAAGTGAAATAATTTGCATCGGGGCCTACAGGGTTGGCTTCGTCGCTTTGATTTACTGTCCCCCACTGAAAATCAGTTAAATAACTGAGTGGGTAGACTCTAAATACAATTTATTTATTTATTTATTTATTTATTATATGTAAGCCTAGCCTAGTACTCCTAGTGTGTTTTAACAGTTGATTGAATGTGCAAATCGATTATAGCATCGATAGTTCGTCACAATCGATTATATCATCGATATACTTCACAACATCGATTCAAAAGTCAAAAGTCGAAAATTGCACTTTGTAACAAGCTTTCTCATTGGTCAGTCATAGAGCGAAAGTGGGCGGAGTTTTCAAACGCAAAAAAGCATTCGCAAGGAAGAATTTCATCTCGCAAGCGAAATGAGTCGCACATCTAAATTCAAGACTACGTACATGACGTGAAGTCGAGTCGCATGCGATTTGGAAGTAGTGACTTGACACGCATTGCGACTTGAGTCGCATGTTTCAAGACTTGGCCTCCAGGTCGCACCGTTTCTCTGATCGACCTGAAATTTTGCACACATGTAGGGGGAGCTCTTGTACCTTGGGACACATTTCTATTAAAAATTCCATTTAAAGGAGTATTGGTGAAAATCCTCTAATTTTTTCTCCAATGATTACCTTGTTTAGTAACAAATCTGTTACAATCATCCTGAGAATACAATATTTGACATTAATAAGGTAGATTTGATACTTTGTAATATCCTGCATTTGTCCCAAGGTACATGCATAGGATGTACCTTGGGACATCGAGGCTTGTACTTTGGGACAATATAGGGAATGTGGATTTGGAGGAAGTCGTGTGATACAAGAACTCAAAATGAATTGTCATTTTACATTTATTCATGAAAAAACATACAATTAGTATCAATAATAACTACTTGTAATGTAAATTATATTATTTTGTAAAAAACAAACCTAAAATCATTGCAAATGAAGATGAAAATACAAACTAGGCCCACTAATATGTAAGCTAATATTGCAACCAACTGAAATTATTTTGGAATGGATTATGAATGGATTGTTAATGTTAAATTACATTAGCCATATAGGCCTATGTTGGGCTAATAGAATTCACTCGATTGAGAAATGTCCAAGATTGACCTTTAAATCTAGTAGAAAACATTGCCGTTCAGTTCCTCCACTTGTTTCTGGCGAAGGCAATTTCATGATGATGTCTGGTTTTGGAACTAGGAACGTCTTTGGATTATCGTAGTGAAACTTGTTGGTCCCTTCAATTCTTTTAAGGTATTGGACTTGCATCTCATCCTCCAGGATCTCTTTTATTTTAACAGCTATAGGCCCTAAAGTAGTGAACTTTTTTCTTGCCCGCCAGTTGAGTGACGGAGTGAGACAGAAATCTCCCGCGTGTATAGTTGCATACCGATCAGAAATATCAGTAACAGTTTTGTCAGCATCTGCTTCCTCGATCTCGTCCTCATCATTTGACGAGTGTAAATCTTTACCATTTGCGTCAGCATATTCATAGGCTAAGGACATAACATCTGTTCTAGACAACCCATAATGAATTTTGCTTGCTGTTTCAAGATATGTCACAAGAGCAAGTTCTTCTTCAGCAGTAAATACTGAACATGTAGCATAACTAGGATCATACTCAAAATGATCTTCCTCATTTCCACTCTTTTTATGTTCAGCAAGATGCCTTGACAATGTTGATTTCGCAACACCATATTTCTTAGCAGATTGTCTTAGTGATAATTTGCCCAACAACACATCCTTAGCGGCAGATATGACGTTAGCCTTATTGGGAGCAGCACGAGTCACACGTTGCTTGCTTCTAGGCATCTAGTGAACAAAATTTACTGATAAAACCTTGATATTTCATGTGTAATGTACCTTGGGACATGTCCCAAGGTACAGACAGTGTTCCTGTCCCAAGGTACAAACCATGACATTTTTAGAACAAAGAACCTACCCTAGCCTCCTGCCACAAGATTTCATAACAACTTTTAGCAGTAAATATAGGTAAAACCCTACTGATTTATACTACAAGTCTTTTTTTAGATAATATTGAAGTAAAATCAACCAAAATTAGCTACAAAAAACAAAGATTTTTACTTACTGTGCATAAAAACAAACAATCCCTTGCCAAATTGTTTGTATGGCAGCCATATGCAATCAAGTGGCATCAAAATGAAGATGTTGACTAGGGCTATAATCTAGAAGGCACTGCATGATTAGGCGGGGAATTCAAAACATAGAAAAGGTTCTGTCCCAAGGTACAGTCTGTCCCAAGGTACAAGGACTCCCCCCTACATACCACCTATGCGGGTTGCTGTATAGTTTTTGAACAAAATCCGACCGTTGGTTATAAAAATAAAATATATAAAATGTTCCGTTTGTTATGAAATTTTGCAGGGTCAATATGTACAACATTCTCTCCTATTTTTCAAATTTTCAGCTAAATCGGTCAAGACCTTAAAGACTTAGGTATTAGTATGCAACATTATGGGAATGGTCGTGTTGCATGTACCGGTGCTCGCTCAACAACGCGACGAGACTTAAGCGTTTTCCTAGTTATGTTCACGGCTGTACCTGAAGCGTATCTTAGTGGCTGAGTAGGCGGTCGCGCCTTCGTCGGCAAGAGGCTCTACCTCCCCCGCAAGGACTTACGCTCCCGCTCGAGCTACAGTGCTGCTCGGTGTAAGAACTCTGAACTAGAGGAAAATCAAAAAGCACTACTGTCTGTATCATCTTTGCTTCTTGTTTAAATCACTTGACGTTGTGTTGGCCTGCAAAGAAGGTGGGATGTGATAGGCCTAGAGAGTTAGTAAATATTATTTTTATTTATGTTATAAATATTGTTACAGCGAGGAAAAGACTGGACCGTGGCGGAAGGGGTAGAGTGGCGGCAGGAGAAAAGAAGATGAAGAGAGGAGACGTATCTTCAATGCAGCGTTGGACGTGGCAGCAGATCCTACGTTCGTAATGATGTAGGTTATTTTATTTTATACCTTAGGCCTACCCCCTACTTAATACTTTTATTTGTGTTGATGACATAACATACAAAATCAAGAATCCATGTAGGGGCATAGGTAGGAAAGGTCTACCTCCACAATATTTTGTAAAATATTGTATTTTGCGATGCTCAACGATATGACAATTGAACATCAATATCCATTAATTTTTAGCAAGTCACAATATCCTAAGACCCCGTATAATATAATAGGTAGGCCTACCGGTACTGAAAACTTCTTGTTTTTATATGCCCCCAATCGGCCTACTCGGCCATCTTGTGTTGTCTTTAGGGCTGTGCAAACGGAGAATTTTAACGAGTTTAGTAAAATGTTCGACTAGGCCCTATTCGAGTTTGAACCGAGTTCAAATCGAGTTTATTTCCAAATTGTGAAAATGTTTTCTCCATATCAGACTTTCTTCTAGGCCTAGGGCTATCGAACACATTCTTCAGTTTTAAAGCCTAGGCCTATCTCCTGGGTCAAATATTTTCGGTTATGGAGGGTGCCATAGGCTAGGTCTATGCCTATTGTATGGCCTATAGACCTAGGTCTACTGTTGGGTGCATTTTGGTATCGCGATGTAAGTTTGTAGATCGGTAAAATAT
>JAMZAV010015591.1:0-17054 GCA_024449915.1 Sweltsa coloradensis | reverse complement strand
TTCTTTCTTTTGTTCACAAATGATTCCCCCCGGACAACCGGGAAATTTCTGTTTTGATGTTTATACACATTGGATTTTTTAACTTCGAAAATCCTTCTAATCATTAGAATTTATAAGGAAAAATTCTATCAATTCCGAACAAAACAAAGCAGCTTTTACCCTGGTTAAAAGTATGATAAGCTGGCAGATTTAATTGTGTAGATTTTGAAAAGTGGTGGTAGACTATTTTACTTATACCCTATAAAGGGTTTGGACATTTAAAGCTGTATAAAAATTGGCTGAGGCCAAACAACAGTTTTACATAGCAATGACAATAACCACAAAGAATGGTGATGATGACGATGACTCTTGTGTTCATGTCATCTCCAAGCCAAGGTAAACGTTTGTTATAACTTGCGTATCCCACGCCTCGCTTGACTCTCACTAATTCTTATTTAGTGTCATCTGTTTAGTTGAAATGTCATATCACGGATGCTCTGCTCAAAGTTGTGGCCTCGATTTAAATAAACTGATGAGTTAGAAATGTCAGGTGCTGCAGGACATTCAGATGATGCCAACACCCTAGTGCGGTTAGCCGTGAAACTTAAATAGTATGCCAAGATACATTAGGAAGTATAAGCGATTCAATGTAATACGAATCAAGTCGTAAATTAAACCTACCTGCATGAAAACATCACAGACCCTACAATTTTTAACGAAAATACATTTTGTATGGTACACGCATTGAATAGAAGGTAGTAGTACCAGGTCCCAAGATTTGGTAAATTTCTTGTTGTGGCCATGATCAAGAATATTATGCAATGGGTGGGATCACACCTCATATAAGTTTAATAAATTCCACCATTGATTCCACATAATTATCTTCCGACACTCGTAGTCCATATATCATAACCACCTTGGTATATACCGACTTCCATGTTACACCATTAGTACTAATTGTGCACTTTTATATAGAGGTCCAAATTTTTTATGCGTGTACCTCATCCCCAAATAGTAATTTTTAGACCGGGAGTCCATTCGTCTCGCCTTAAATTTAGCTATGGCGGCCGTTTTTAAAGATGGCGCCAAAGTGTAATAAGTCTATCTCATTTCGGAGGAATCTTGGCATGTGGCACCACTTTTTCCATTAAATCGACGATGGGTATAGAACTCAAATATGGCATCAGAATGAGAATTTCGGGAATTTCGAGTCCGTTAATTGCAAATTAAGTTGGAGGGGGGGAGGGAAGCAATAATCGGTCGAATGAGGAGGTTGTGGAAAGTATATTATAGTTGTGCCACCAAATATATGCATACTTAGTTTTATTGACGGGTAGCCTATAACAACAGTACAAGAAAGAGAAGCAAAATCTTGTTTAAAATCGTGTTATTAATTTATTAAAGTGCAGTGTATAGTCCAATGGAAGTATTACAACTGAGTAACATAGATGTTGGAATGGTGTATGATAGTAACGCTCCATGAATATAGGATGGCGTTAACATCACAAGCTGTTGCCGTTGGAGAATACTTCTCTCTCATCCGATCAAGTGTAATAATAACAATAAAATAACTCTAAATATTACAAAGTTGTTGAAAACCAAAAGGTAAAAATTACATAATAAGAGTGCAAGCATTTTACTAGAGTAACGTAAATATAGCAGTTTATTTTGCATGTTTAGCATTGATATTTTCAAATTTGGCATTGTGTGCATTTTTTTTTGTGTTCCCACCAAAACCCCAAATTGGGGCGTTTCTTGAAATTTTTAAGGGAAATGATGAGATTTGAAGATTTTAAAGCAATAATAGTTTCCCAAAAACCCCCAAAATAAAATGCTAAAATAAAAAAAACCCATTTTTTCTCAATGGGTATGGAAAACTTTAAAAAATCTTTTTGGTAGCTTTTTAAAAAATTTTAAATTTTCACCTTTTTTAGAAACCCCAAAAACCAAAAATTCCCAAAATTTTACGAATCTCTTATTCCGGCCCCGGGGGTAAAATTTTTGACCCATAGCATGGCTCGCTTTTTAAAATTTTGGCAAGAAAAAAGAAAAAGTCCAACTCGGGAAAAACTCACCTGGTAAAAGGAAAATAGTAGGCCTATATACCCCCCAAACAAATTCGGCGAGCTCTGGGGGTCATCATGGGGGGACTTCTCCCCCTCCCCTTTGACGAGCCCCCCGGGACGACGACACGACCTTTGCCCGATCTGACGTGAAAACCCCCCCTTTCCACCTACCCACATCCCGGGCTAGGGGTGGCGCATTTGACTTAAGGGTTTGGGCCCGCCCCCTTTTTACCCAAATACATTAAATGTTAACTTATTAAAATTTCTAAGAGATGACAGGGAGCCCAAAGCGAGCGATAGCTGAATACTCGTCGCTCAATTTTTTGTTTTTTTTATTTATATATTTTTTATTTACATCTTTTCCCAAAACTCGAAACCTTTTTTTTTGGTTTGGCCCGTGATTGGGGGATTTTTTTCTCCCTGAAATTTAATGGCGAGCTTGGGTCGCCGTGGGGGAAAATTTTCCCCCTTTCCCCTTTTAAATTACCCCCCCAAAGGGCCCGACGAAAATGACAAACGGACGGTGATGACACAGACGTAGACGACCACGACGGGGGGGAAACCCCCCTGCCCTCCCCATACCCCTTTTTTTGTGGGGGTTCTGACCAGCACAGGCCTTCCCCCCC
Source organism: Sweltsa coloradensis (assembly GCA_024449915.1). Taxonomy (NCBI): domain Eukaryota; kingdom Metazoa; phylum Arthropoda; class Insecta; order Plecoptera; family Chloroperlidae; genus Sweltsa; species Sweltsa coloradensis. The sequence continues at coordinate 14,383 of JAMZAV010015591.1, read as the reverse complement.
CCCTTTTTCCCCCCGCGTCCCCCCTTAGGGTTCCCCCCTTCGTCTAGATTACCAAGTTGCATAAAAAATATAAAAATAAATAAATATATAATACATAATTTATAATAATAATATATATCGAATAATTTAATGTCATTTGGCATGTATTTATTTATTTTTTTTTTTATTATTTTCTTATATTTTTAAATTTACCTTTATCCACTTTTTAAAAATCTTTCCAAATACTACAATGGTATTGCCAGTTGAATTTTTCACTAAATTATGTCTCCTATTATGAGACTAAACTGAACCCAAATATTGACTGTCATTGTTCGAGAAAAATTATTTTTTTTTTCTTTTATTGACGGGAAAGGGTTAGATAGGTAAAAATTATTATAAAGTTTTAATTATGTATTTTAAAAAATTAAAATATTATTGACCCGGTGCTTTCTGCCAAAAATTTGACAATGTCACAAGTCTATTTAAAACCCAGTTGTAATTTTAAGGATAATTTTTTCTAACAGGTTGACTGTTTTTGGTTTTTTGCGAAAATATTTTGCCATATAAACAAGTGGGATTACAAAAAAATATGTGGGGAATGTTTAGCTGTACAAAATTTAAAAGTAAATGGGCACTACACACCTTTACATTTACAGTACCCCCAGTCCCTTATTTTTGAGTTGAATTGTTATTATTTGGGGAACGGTATGTTTTTTATGTTTTTTTATCTAGTGATGAGATGACTGGGTACATTTCAAAATACGGATATTTTTATTTGTAGAGATTTCCGCTCGAAAGCGGCACAGAGGGAAATTTTTAAAAAGTATAAAGGGGAAAGTTAAAAAACTGGACATGATTAAAAAGCGACGTTATAAAAAAGGGAAATTAGGTTTGGAGAAATTGGGGTTTAAATCAGAAACGGGAACGTAAAGATGGTTAGGGCATATGAAGAAGGATGGAAATTGTAGATCCCAAACCGAGCTTCGAAGAAAGGGGGGGAAGGGAAAAAAAAACTAGAAAACCCAGATAAAAGGGGGGGAAATTGTTGGGTGGGTTTTGGGAGATAGATAGATAGATAGATAGTAGAAGATAGATAGATAGTAGATAGATAATAGATAGATAGGGTAATAGATAGATAATTTGATAGATAGATAGATAGAAAAGATAGATAGATAGATAGGGAAAATAATAATAGAAAAGATAGATAGATAGATAGTAGATAGATAGATAGATAGATAAGATAGATGATAGAGTAGTAGATAGATAGATAGATAGAAGATAGATAGATAGATAGATAGATAGATAGAAGATAGACAGACAGACAGACAGAAAAAAAAAACAGACAAAACAGACAGACAGACAGACAGACAGACAGACAGACAGACGACAGACGACAGCCAGACAGACAGACAGACAGACAGACAGACCAAAACAGACGAAAGAAAGACAGACAAACGATAGAAAAGATAGATAGATAAGGGTAGATTTGATAGATAGATAGATAAGGGTAGTAGATAGATAGATAGATGATAAAATTTGATAGATAGTAGATAGATGATAAAATGATAGATAAAAGATAGATAGATAGATAAAATAGTAAAATAAGATAGATAGATAGATAGATAATAGAAAAAGAAAAAGAAGATAGATAGAATAGATAAGATAGATAGATAGATTTGGGTAGATTGATAGATAGTTGCAAACCCTTTTTCTTCTACCATATCAAAGTCCCGGGTAAACCTACTATATTGCAACCCTGGATTCTACCTAATTAATTTTTCGTTCGCGAAAATGTTTTTAAAATTTGAAAGGGAAAAAAATATTTTTTTCTTAGGTAAATTTTCAAAATAAAGATTTACACATGTACATTCACAAAAATTCTTATCTTCTAATTTTTAGTTTTTACAGCCCCTTTTAAAGAAATTTACCTTTTTGGAAAGAGCGTACGAGCGAAGCGAAGATTCCCTTTTACTAAAACTGGAGAAAAAAATCCGAAATGTTTTTTTCTGTATTTTTTTTTTGTTTGTTAAAAACGATTTTCCCGGGTAAACCCAAAAACTCCCAAATTTAGATGAAATTTTCTGGGGGCCCCTTTGAAATCGCTGAAAATTAGGGAAATGACTCGTTTTTTAGGGGGAATCCCAAAAATTTTTTTCTCGGGGAAAAACCCAATTTTTCGATTTTTTTATTTAAAAAAAAAATTCTTTGATTTAACACCCCCATGTGCTTTTTTTCAAATTTTAACGATTTTTTCACAGAAACCCTTTAATTTTTTGAATTGGGGATTTCGTGTGAAATTTGAGCCAAACAAAAAATTGTTTCCCCATGAAAATCGCCACTATTCCCCTTTTTTATTTGTCACCTCAGAAACCCTTTTTTGTGCCAATCCACTTTTTCGCTTTTTTGGAGTTTTTGATGTTTTTGAGTTTTGTTTTTGTGCTTATTTTTTGCTTTAAAAAAATAAATTGTCAAAAATTTTAAACTTAAGCAGTGTTTTAGCAATGTCAAATTTTTTTTCCAAATCCATCAGATGGGCACCATATCTTAGTGCTTATTTTTTGCCAAATCCAAAAATTTCAATACTAACAAAATGGATTTGGCATAAAAAAGTACTGAACCAATTATCTGGTTTGAAAGAAAATTTTTTTTCATATAAATAGGGAATTTCAATTTTTCGCATGCCCTACAATTAAAAAAAAAAAGAAATACCCTTTTATCTAAAATTTTTAAGATAAATTGGGGCAAAAAATTGCTTTAAAAATTTAAGCAAAAAAAATAAAATATTTTTTTTGTTTTATTTGAGTCTTTTTATGAAAAAATTTTTATTTAAACCCCACAATAATTCAATCATAATAGGTTTAGAACATTAATGGTTGGCGTTTTTTCTCTATTCCCACAAAACTTATCTCCACTTAAAAATGGGAAAAACAGTGGGGTATGGGCCCCAAAAATTTTTAAACAAGTACCCATTAAGTTGAAAATCGCTGTGCCATATCCAACAGGAAATGCTTTTATTACGTATACCCTGCGGGTAAAAAAAATGTTAAACATTTTAAATCAATAATATTCAGTATTGTAATTATATTGCAACAAAAATTCTCAAATTCATCTATAAATCAACGGTTTCGCGGTGAATCAAACATTCAAACCCCATTTTCTCCACTTTGTTAAGCGGATATGGCACAAATAAGTTTCTGGGGTGACGTATTGTTTTCATTTTTTTAAATTACGATTTAATTCGTTTTTTTTTTAATTTCTTCGACTAAGTAATGATTAATTCACAGAACAACAGAAAATCCATGACACATGGCAGCTCAATGCACCAATTACGCTCATCCAACAACGCGGGCCCGAAAAGGCGTTTGCGAAGCTTCCTAGTTAAACGTATACTAGCCCCAACGAAAGAATGCAGGCTCTTCATCACAAGTGGTTGTGGCGGAGGAATATGAATGCGGGGTATAAGAAATGTTGGTTTTGTGTATAAAGAAAAATTCTTTTACCAAACACACTGTGTGCCTTGGGGTTGCTTACATCACCAGTTATTAAAGAAATTAGACCATTAGGTGCTCAGGAAGCGCCCCCCCCCCCCCCCCCCCCCTCGAACTAATTTTCACTATAGCAGTTTTGTTCAAAAAAAATCACGTTTAAATAATCCCCTGTTTGCCATTTGGGCGCCTGGGGCTTTGACCTCCAGGGGTGTCCAAAGTCGAAAGTTGCGAAACTTTGACCTGCTATAACGGTCAAGTTTTTGATAAAATTCCAAATTTTTTTTATTACATTTAACACATTTTTTTTTGATTTTTCAAAACAAAAGCGATTTCACTTTTGTAAGGGGTCCCCAAAAAAATTAATAATAATCGTTTTTAACTTTTTTATACACTTTAACATTAAGATTGACATAAAAATCCCTTTAAACTTTATTTTATCATAAAATAAAAGAACCCCTAAATTTAAAAAATAATTATGCAAAAAAATTCAAGGGCTGCCCAAAAATTCTGGGTTTTATTTATTGTTTAAAAATTAACATTTTTTTAAAGTGCTAAAAATGTGTTCATGTTACAAAAATCAGCAAACCTGTCTAAAAATACGTATTGTATTGGGCCTAGCAAAGAATTAAAATTTTTTTATCGGGGTTGCCCAAAAAATTTTGAATTCAAATTACGCAATTTGAAGAAAAAACAATAAAATAGGGAAAATCATGTATTATTTGGCCCAGTCATCCCGAATTTATATTCTCCTAAAAAATAAAATGTGTCTGTTTTAAAACACAGGGTTTTGCCCCAAATAGTGTTTTTTTGTTCTTGTAAAAAATTTGTTTGAAAAAGGTCAAACTCGATCATAACCATACATAAAAACACCCCTACAGATTGGCAGGATATTAGTATCACCCTTCACAGCTTACTTGTGATGACCCAGATAACCCAAGGAGTTTGTGATAGGTGAAGCCATAAATACTGTTTTAGAGCTGCACGTAATCTAGCTAGTGCTATTATTTTAATTTTTACTGTTTGTATTTTGTGTACAAATTTAAAGAAATAATTTTAGCATAGAAAAGTTTTCCTTTGGGCCCGAGTGTGTACTAATCACTATAACAATGCAAAATGGGGCTTATGGCAGCATAACAGAGTCAAGCCAACTGTGGCATTTCTGGACAAAATGACTTTGTAGACGTATTCGTATCTACAATTTTTACACCCCTAGTGCGTTTTGTGTTCTAAATTATGGCAATGAGGGGCTTCTTCTCGGTGATTATAGATGTTCAATCTTGTTCGTTATTTCGAGAATTGTATTGGCTTTCCTAAAGACATTATGCATATCACGACCATAAGTAAAAACAAGGTGTCTAGTTTATTGACTACACCCTCCCCTTTATTTACTTCAGTTGGGGGGGTTTCGATCAAGGGGGATAAGAAAAGCTACTTACTTTTAATATAAAAACCTTTCAAACTCTCCGAAAATGGGTTTTTTCGCCGATAGTAAGGCCTACGACTTTCTGCTCCCCTCTTTTTTGACTAGTTTCCCTGTGCATACTATAAACAGGGGTTTAAAAGTGAAATAATGTAATCTTCTAAACAATTTTTTGCGTCCCTATTAGCTTTAAAAGTTTTCAAATGTAATCTGGAAAAAAAAGCCACAAGCTGCATATTCTTCTGGAGATTTTTGGAAAACCTTTTGGGGAAAAATAACAAAAATAGTAAAATACACAAAGAAAATAGAAAAACTTTTCCGTGAACGGCGTTCATGCGTTTGGAGTTCAAACATTTAAAAAATATAATTTTTGGGTTTATCAAAATTTTCAACACACGAAAAATCATCTTTTGTATAATTTTACTTCTTACACGATACTCCTAAAATTGGATGTCCGGGGGTTACCAAATGACAAATATGCATTCGTGAAAAAGCATATAGTTTCAGGCTATACAGAGAGGCGATAGCCGCTTTTTTAGTTCGAGGGGATGATTTAGCATAACAGCATGTAGAGAAGGGCTGGCTATGATGTTGGCATAAGCATCATATATCTTTTGACAACGCTGTATCATACGCTATAACAAACCGTAATTGGTGTTTTAGGGTTGTACATGTGCACAATGTTAGGTTGTGGCAAATCATAATTATGAAAATGGCATATTAAACTTTACCTAGGAAAAATATATGGAGCATATGTTTGCATATGAGAGCATTGGACGATCCTTATTCGTCTTAACCGACTCCAGATGTTAACTGCTACATGCATGCATGAGAGAGAAACATAGTTTCAGCTGTGAAAAATCACACACTGTTATAAGTTCGAGGGGGATATATAGCGTACAGATAAAGGAAGAGGGGGCCCGGGGGGGCCGCCGCCACAAGTTTTCTATATTTTGTGATTTTTGGACAAGCCCTGTGTATACATATAGGCAAATTCAGTAGGTGTATTATTTTTGACACATGTATGATGTGAGGTGTGCTTGCAATCAATATTATAAAATGAAGGATTAATTTGCGATTAAAAAAGAATATTTTAACATTTATTTGCATGTGTGACTTTGGACATCGGCCCTCCCGTCTAACGCCCCGAGCTGCCAATTGGCAAGCAGGCAGAGATGGATAGGAACGATTATTTCTTGTTAAGAAACATATGGTAGCATTAGTTCGAGGGGGGAGGGGGGTTATAGAGTCCACCTAACGGTCTAAATGTTTAATTTAGAGATGGAGGATGAGTAATCTCAGCAGCATTACGCATGAGCTACGTCTGTCGGTGACGGTGGTCCTGTCAGTTAAGTGCCCATCTAAGTTCGCGATACTGGTGGTAATTGGGGTATAATATTTGGGGTAGACTTTTGCGGCTAGGGGCAGGCTACATACAGCAATGAATTAGGCACGCTGTGCATAACGTTATTTCTTGGGGGAAGCGGTCTTCAAGTCGACTCAAGATTAGTAAAAGCAACATTGGGAGGGGTTTTCTTACACTCAATACCATTACTCCACATGTTTATTTACTAGAAAGAGCATTGGCGTTATTTGAGCAACATATTGTTAGTAATTTTACATATTTTATCTAAAAAAACATTGTTATGTAGATATAGTATAAGGATAATAAGAAATTAGGTACTCACGAATAAGTCTTGCAATCATACGGAAGTTTATTATCACTTTATATTCAAGTTTAGCATTTTGATTATTCCTAGGTCTCTAGTCAAGTGGTGCCTAACTGTCACGCCCGAACTACTGATAACATATTAAGCTTACTTTCGCAGGTTGACCAACACTTTTAGAGGTAGTGCACAATATGTGACATGTGCCCCTTTTTTTTTGTTTTTTTTGGGGGAGGGGGGTTAAAGGTTAATTATTGTCATATTTTTAACTAGTAATGAACATTATCTAGATTCTAAATCTGTTATTATTACTGTTATTATGTTGAAGAATAGCCACTGCTACATAAAGATTACACTACTAGGGCTAACAAACTACATTATTAACTCGATTATGCTAAATTAATTAATTATATATATGATTATTGATGTGAACTTGTTGAACTCTTAACTGATCTTCTGCTCTTGTAACTTGTCATTCCTCTTTGGATAACGGAGTGAACGCTTGACTACTCGTTCCACTTCTTGTGGTGTTTTCGGTCAGCTCTGACGATCCTGGCGGGCTGCTAGCTGGAGGATTCTTCTGTAAAGTTACCTTCAGAACGTTCAGTACAGTGAATTGGTATGTGATTTTTTGGGGGTGAGGTAAGTCTGTAAGGGTTGGCAATTTCTGGAGTTTCCATTCTTATCGATTTGGTTGAAAAAGTAAAGGAGTAGGATGTGGGTATACCGGTACTTGCTGGAGTGTTTCTTTGTTTTGGAGCGGAGATGAACTGCGGTTCTGGGGACCGTATGTGTGCTTCCTTCTGTTGTCTTTGGCTCGATAGCGAATTTGGTGTTTTATCGCTCTTTCGATTACTTGACGTATCCCATTTTCCTTGTTGGCTTTTGAAAAAAATTATTATATCTTGACCGTTCTTCAAAGTTTTAAGTTTTTTGGATTTGGCATGAGATTCTTCTTTTGCTTGTTCTGGTTTTCTTTTAGGATTTGAAGGGTTTTGTAGTTTGAATTTGGCATGCATATGTTTTTTGTAGTAGCTAGTTCACAGTTGTTCATGAGACGTCGTCCCATTATTTAGTAATTCTGATGGTGTCTGGATAGATTTGCTTTCGGGGTGTTGGTTGGATTCCCAATATTGCCAGGTGTAATCTTCATTTGATTTGTACGCTTTTAGCTAAAAATTAAGGCTTCAACTGTTGAATTGCTCGTCTACAACATCCTGGGGGGAGGGGTGAATTTGGATTTGGGGTACAGAGGGGTTTGACGTTACTTTCTGTATTATCATAATCCCTTTCAGTGAACTTGTCGTATTCTGTTAGATTCAAAAGGGGGTCGCTTATCCGAATAATAATTCGCCGGGGTATAGGCCGTGAGTAGTCGGAAGATTTTTTTAAGAGGCATAAATTACCGGTCTCGAAGCACGTTTTGTCTCCAAGCAATCTTACTTCTATGAATTGTCGTAATGGTAATCTACGAGGACGCAGATAGTCTTGACTGTTTTACATGGCAGTAATCAATACGCCAGGGCTTTTCGCAGGGCTAGCTTAGGAAGTGGATGCGGTGTTAGAGGCTGTGTCAGATTGGCTGGCGCGAGTATGCCTTGACATACTGGTAGCCTTTGACTAACAATGGTTTTGATGTCGTGGCATCGATGCCAGGTGCCAATATAGAGAATCTTTGCACTTTTGTTTTTGCTTGGGGGGGGGATATTATCACCTTGTGTGATGAGTGATTTTCTAGCAATGTCTCTTTTCGTTGACTTGATGGAATGATGATTCGATTGTTGATCGTAGGCTATCTAGACCATTTGATTCGTGTATCCATCTTGATTTTGGCCAATATTGTCGTATCTTCTTCAGGTACTTGTGACCTGTGTTTATGGGCGGCTTTAGTCTGCTTCCTTACATAACATCTTCAGAGCACTGATTTACGGGTATCCTTTTCAGTTTCGTTCTTCATTGGTTCTAGGTTTGTCATCTGTTGTGCACATGATGAGACGAATGAACTGTGGCCGGCGTTTTCTCGCTTCAAGGTATAGTCGTGTTCACGTAGTTTCTTGTCGTCATGTTGTCGTGACTAGCGGCCTCTGCGACATACATCTGTTGTGCCTGGAGCTGTACTGCAAGTAACGTTATATCTAAGAAGACGGCATTACCATCTTGGCAGACGTGGAGACAGACTTTCAATCGGTTTCTTCATGATGCCTAAGTAGAGCTTGGTGATCTGTTTCGACAACATAAGCTCATCTCCATTAGACATGAAGTAGTTAAAATCTTTGCATCAGGCATTGACAATTGTCTAATAACTCTTTTTCTATTTGGGCCATCTCTGTTGAGTGTCAGTGAGTACTGCAGAGGTGTACGCTAGCTGGTTTTCGCTTGTGCTTGCATGATTACTTCTCCACACCATACTGCTTGCTATCAGCTGATATCTACTGTTTTCGTTTGATTGTCGAAGTAGGCCAAGTATTGCTGGGGGCTTTTGTTACTCTTAAAGTTTTTAGATCTTTTGCTAAAAACGAATAAAAAAGATAGAGAATAAAAAAAGCGAATGGCCTTTGTTCTAGGTGCTTCCCACTACCCTGATTCATTCTTGCTATGCTTAATGAGACGCCGTAAGAGGACTTATCTATTTCTGACATGTTTGGAATGAAGACGGTGTCATGGTAAGGTTAGTGGCATAGCCGAGAAAACGTTGCCAGTTCTTGTTTATGTTTTAGGTGTTGCAAAACAGGAAATAGCCTGGGACTTTCTTATAGTCTACTGCTATTCCATGTTCATTTATATGTGTGACTACAAATGTAGTCTACTTCAGTTCACTGCTTCTTGTTTAACTTTTCTCTTGAGAATGCTGCAGGTTCTTTTCTTCAGGCTTCTTTTCAATACTTTCTGCCAAACGAGCATCATGTTCTTTTGTAGCGATATCTTTTCCATACACAAGTAAATCGTCGGATGTATATACAGAATTCTTCTATACGTTCAAACGCCTCGGTGCATTGCTTTTTGGCCAGACGTATCAGCGGGGGCACTGTTGATACTCGATACAGGGGAGGCGCTGAGTGAAGGCGGTACGCGTCGCCTTAGTGTGGCTATGGTCTATTCACAATTTGAGCTCTCTTCGTCTGCAGGGGCTATGTTCCGGGAATGCTGTAAGAAGCGTATTCTAGTACTGAGAATACTTTTGCTTCCTTGTAGCTCTGCGAAGATTGTGTCTGATGTTGGTATTTGATAGTGTTCCCTTTGGGATGTATTTATTTAGTTCTCGAGGAATCCATACATATTCGGACATTTCCGTTAGGCTTTTTTACAATCGCAATAGGATTTACCCATTTTGTAGGTATCTTCTACTTTGTTTTTAGATACCTTGCTTTTTCCATTTTCTGATTTCTATTTATTACCTTATCTTTAATAGATAAGGTATTTTTCTTGGCTGCCAATGAGAGAGGTGGGTCATTTGAAAAAATGGGGCATTATTTTTTTAAAAAAAAAATTTTTATAATTTTTGGAGTGTGATAATTGGGGTATATTGGGGGGTTTTTTTGGGGATTATTTATGGTTGTTGCATCTTCACTCACTTTATTTTGTATTCTTTTTTTATGTTTACCTAACCATTGAAAACATTTTATAGTTGTTTACCTATCTCATGCATTTGTTCTACCCTGTCATGTTGAAGACTTCTCCTGTTGCACTTGTATTTGTATTCTAGCCACAAGTCGCTAACTTTCTAATGCAGTAATACCAAGAATTGGGGGGGGTTTTTAATGAGGAGTTATGTAGAATTCATCTCTGCTTCCTTGTTTGTTTTACCACATGACTTTGTTCACTCCCTTCACTGCTATTATTATGGCTTTATAAGGATGTTGATGGTTCTAGTTGGCACTGTGTGACGTTTTGGGTTGTTTGAGCATCTTTTAGACAATCGTCCGGAATTATGTTGACTTCGGGGTCAGAACCGTATCTAATTTAAAAGATTATGTCTCACACTTGAATCTTAATTGTTTCTCTCCATCTCGAATATTAGTTCACTATGAGGGTTGGTAGGACGCATGTTCTTTATATTTCCTTAAGTACAATGTCTTCGTCTTCTTCTGAAGTTTGGTTTTGTTCCACTGGGGGAGGAGGGGGAGGGGGGGGGGGGGGATTTGGACCCGTTGCATTTTACACATTTTTGAGTAAATGGTTAGCCTATCGCTATTTTGAACAGTTTTACCATAGGGCATGACACGGCTTTAATTTGTGTATTTTCCTCTCATCACCTATAGGCAATGTCTTCTTCTCTTTAAGTCAAGTTTTTCTGTATCTTAGTGGTACTATGATTTTTGAATGTGGTTTTGTATTTTAGGGTTGTAGGGCTACTTCTTCTTTTGATTGCATTTGTAGTTTCGCCTGCAACTCTTTCATTTGTGCTTTAACTTGTTTCCTTTGCTCTACAAAAGTTTAATGGCTTTTTCTAGGGCCAACGAGCAAAAAAAAAAAAAAAAAAAAAAGAAAAAAAAAAAAAAAAAAAAATAAAAAAAATAAAAAAAAAAAAAAAGGGTCGGGTTCTCTCAGTAGGCCCTTTCTGGACCGCTTTGTCGGGCTAATATCCCTAGCACTATTCTATCTCTGATTAGGCTTTCAGTTTGGGATTGCAAATTCGACAGGTCGATGTCCAGATGTTTTTAATTCCTGTCACAAATGCATCAATCTGTTTCAGTGGGACCTTGTAGCCCATAGAGTTAAAAATTTGTATCGGCTGTCAAAACAATATTTTTTCTGGGCTTGCAAAATTCTCTCAAATTTTTGAAGTACAATATCTAGCTTTTCTTTGGATAGTAGGTCTGCATAGGTGTAATGTATGTACTGACGCCTAGTGCTTCATCCGCTTAGATATTAGATTCTAATAAAATCGAAGACGCTGAAGTTTGACGATTTCTCTGTTTTCAGAGGGCCTGCATATAATTTCGTAGCTTCTTCTTCCACCTCTTCCCAATTTATAATTTTTGTAGCATTCTCTGCTATGTTTCTATGAACGAGAGTTCCTGAGGGGACGAAATTCCATGCTTGTTTTTCTTATTTATTAAGCTAGGCCTTATAGGCTGTTTTGAGCTAGGTTAGCACGTTTTTACTGTAGGTTCGGTTGACACTGTTTTTTTATTGAAATCCCGTGAGTCACTGGTTTTATTTTCGTTAGCCCACCGCTTGCCACGCATGTTACATATTTTATCTAGCTATTGTTATTGTTAGGATATATGATAAGGATATATAGAAAGTATGTAGCTCGACGTAATAGCTCTAATCATAGTTTAATTATCACTTTATTTGCAAGTTAGAGCTGTTCGTTTAATTTTATATTCTAGGCTCTAGTCAAGTGGTGGGGCCTATACTGTCCACGCTGACAACTCTGAGAGTACGATATTAACTTAGCTTTCGCAGGTTGACCAACACTTTATGAGATGTGGCATCATATGTGGAGCAGTAATAAGATCAGTTAACAGAAATAACATTATTAGTCGGGCACATATTATCTCAGTCCTATTTAAAAATTTTACACAACATTTCTTCAATCGAAAACCTTTTACATAAAATATCATAAATATGGATTAAAATACTACACATATTGCTGTTCTGAATTGTTTATATTACTTCTTTTGAAGCGAGTATAGAATATTTTTCGTACTTATAGCAACTGTTTACAATCAGTGACTTGCTCTAAGATAATATAAGACTGGGACATTATTGAAATGTTTTTTGCTTGGAATAGATAGTTGAGAAACTCGTGCCCTAAAGCTTGGCGTGTCGTCCATGCTTTCAGTATACGATCAAGGCAGGCTGGTTCAGCACCACCGTATTATTTGGTAGTTTCTGCAATAAAAACGGAAAACAATTACTGTGGGCTATTAAGCGTAGGCATCTGGGCGCCAGTCGTGTTGATGGGTGGAAATGTATTGTCTCTGGAACGGATCCAGGCTGTTACTTTGAGGTTGTGCAAACTTTCCCCACACAAAATAACTAAAATACTGAACTGGCGGCATGTTTGTATAGGCTTTTTTGGTTGTGTATATTTTTCGTGGGAAACGCTGCCCTGGGTGTGCAATTTATGCTCCAATTTTGGAGCTTTGGATAATGTGAGAGGATGTTCGAGACGGGCGTTCAGTAGTGCCTGCGATCGCCTTGCATTCTCTTGCAACGACTGTGTAGATTACGGCTTGGTAAAATACTTCAGTTAGGATTATGATCTCTACGGGATTTGAGCCCGGGACCTCCCGAATCAGAGTCGCGCGTGTTAACGCTGGAGCCAAAACTGTCGTGTGTGTACGTATAATTATTTAATAGTCCCTAATATGCTAAGTTTATTGACATTAAATTGCAATTAGCCACCAGTAGAAAGTAAATAATGTCGTTTTTAGAGTTTACTGATGTTAAGTAGAGGGCTATAATTTAAAATCAGACCGAACCAACCCTGTCGTCGCATACTACCCCGACGATCCAATAATGGCCAACCAGGTATCGGCAATTTAAAATAGAAAAGAGAGACCACGTGACAGGGAACGATTCACCCTCAGGCGACGCCAGAATCAACAACGCTATAAACTGCTTTGTTGAACTAAACGGTTCGAATTGGTGGATCAAAGTCCACAATAATAATATGTTAAACTATTTTGCGTTACTGGGATCTGTTCTTTAACCACTATGAGCAACACATCAAAAGTTTAAAAACTCAGTTTGACATTTTGGCCAATAAACCACCTGTTTTCAGTGTGGGGAATCCACCTTATACCAAGGCCATCCAGATGTCGCCACCGGGTACCCGTATCCTATCAGTATCCGTTGCCGACACACAAGGGTTTGACCGGCATCTATGCGAGTGCGGTGACGTTGCATGATATCGGCGTGATTCCTGCGTTTGCTTCTTTGGCTGCAAAGATCTTAGTAATTCCACTGCAACCGCAGAGCTCTGGAAATCTGTACCGGAATCGATAAAGAAGTTTCCCCAGCCGTAAACAATCTTTATCGACTCTAATGGTACTTGAAGGCGCGTGAGATCTGAGCAAGCTGACGCCTGTTTATCCCACCATATCCTGAGCCCGGCGTTTTAGGGTTCAAAGAAACTAGGATGTCGCCTGCTCTATTATGAAAGGTTGTAAACCCGTCCGAATTTGACGGGAAGGATGGGCCTCTCCGTAATAACAAAGTACAATCACATCCGATGCAAGTTGGTTGCAACCTCCCGAGTATCGAAAACCACTTGTATGTAAGCCTTGGTTTAGTGGTTTACTCTTCTTGCTGCGCCTACATTACTATAATGCCGCGCAAGATCAACGTTTAAATTACACTCGCTCAATCAAAATCATCCCCATACTTGATATAGGTCCAAGGTCGCACTGGACGTGACTTTACTTTACTGCTCTGCGAAGTCCACTTCAGCTGTCAAACTGTGATACGTTTACAATGCGACCACCACAGCCTGCGCTCTTTGAACCCACAAAAACGCCGGGCTCAGGATATGGTGGGATAAACTGTAGTGTAATACATGTGCGAATGTTATAAAAATACTATTGACCTTGATGTACAGAAATGTGTCCCAATTAGGTTTTTAACATGATTCAAATGACTAAGGTTCTAAACATTTCATATTATTATATTTTATAATAATATTCATCCTATAATGACTGATTTTATCAACGCCCCCTGTGCGTGTGCGTGTGCGTGTGCGTGTGGTCGTTGGGTCGTGGGGGCGTGTGCGTGTGCGTGTGCGTGTGCGTGTGCGTGTGCGTGTGCGTGTGCGTGTGGTGTGCGTGTGCTGTGCGTTGCGTGGCGTTGTGCTGGTGCGTGTTGCGGTGCTGTGGTGC
>JAMZAV010015590.1:0-12471 GCA_024449915.1 Sweltsa coloradensis | reverse complement strand
TTAATAAGTCAATGTAACGCACATGCAGCATTTTACATCGCAACTCAACATAAATAAGAGGAAAGTACAAATTCGAAGTACCCTTTGTTAATTGGACTAACATCTTTCGTTATTAAAACTCGATAATAGTTGGGTTGATGTTTGGGGGAGATGGTTTGGGGAATGAATGATGGTGATAATGGGTTGATTTTGCAAGAATAATCGCCAACAAACCCAAAACTGATATGAATTCATGGATAATGGATTCATGGATCATCAGGTAGTGAAATAATAGCAAAAACAACGTTTACGTTTATAAAAAATATTTTTAGGTGATGTTTTTCACGTATCAGAAATATTCTAGACACAGATAGTCGTATAGAAAATTTTGGTATACCAACGAATAAGTAACGAAATAAACTTTCAGTAAATCACAGATGTGCTCTGGTGGCTGATGATTGTACTATTCCTGTTCCGCCCGTACCCCGTCAGCGCTTGCGTTGAAAACTCTGTCATTATAGACCTTTAGGTGCTCAGGAAGCGACCCCCCCCCCCCCCTCGAACTAATTTTCACTATAGCAGTTTTGTTCGGGAAAAAAATCACGTTTAATAATCCACCTGTTTGCCACTTGGCAGCGGGGGCGTTTGACCTCCGGGGGTTTTCCAAAGTCAAAAGTTGCGAAACTTTGACTGCTATAACGGTCAAAAGTTTTTGATAAAATTCCAAAATTTTTTTAATTCAATTTAACACTTTAAATTTTTGTTTTTTTAAAACAAAAGCGATTTCATTTTTTGTAAAAGGGTGCCCAAAATTAATAATAACGATTTACGGGTTTATACACTTAACATTAAAGATTGGACATATAATCGCATTAAAGCTTTATTTTATACATAAAATGAAAGAACCACTGTTTTTAAAAAATAAATTATGCAAAAACAATTCAAGGGCTGTCCAAATGCTGGGTTTATATTTTGCTAATAACAACATTTTTTTAAAGTGCTAAAAAATGTGTTCATGTTACTAAAATCGGGTAAACCTGTCTAAGAATAGGTTTTGTATGGGGGCCCTAGCAAAGAATTATAATTTTTATCGGGGTTGTCAAAATTTTTAATTCAAATTACAGCAATTTGAGAGAAATATCAATAAAAATAGGGCAAAATGAATGTATTATTTGGGCCCCAGTCATCACCGAATTTATATTCTAACCTAAACAAAAAAATGATGTGTTTTAATACAGGGTTGTCCAAAAGTGTGTCGTGTTCTTGTAAAGAATGTTTGAATAAGGTCAAACTCGATCATAATATACCGTCAGGTGCAAAGGAAGCGACCCTCCGGGGCCCCCCGAACTAATTTTCACTATAGCAGTGTTGTTCAGCATAAAATCACGATTAATAATCCCCCTATTTGCCATTTGGCAGCTGGGGCGTTTGACCTGCAGGGGTATTCAAAGTCGCTTAATGTTGTTTTTAATATTGCCGTAGTTCTCTTCGCTCTTGTAAAATTTTCAAATATCTTCCAAAATACAATCACTAATATTATTCCCACATTTCTTCCCTGCCCCGAACCTGTATCTACAAAAATTTGTTTTCTCATATGTGAGAAAACACACAGCCAAAAGTATAAAAGAATGGAATGTATTGAATCTTTATGTATGGAATCAATGTGTATGTACTTTGACACTAATAATCATACTAATGGTCCTTTCAGAAGTGCTTATCCCGGGATATATGAATTACACATGTACTTACAGACATACATACAGATATGTACAGTTATTACGGACTCACTGTATAGTAAAATAATTGTACACCCAATGTTTGTGATATTCAAACTATAATCTTTAATTTAGAACAGCTAATCTCTTTCTCATCTCATCAAATACATCAAAACAAAATACACTACGGGACTTGGCAGGATATTAGTATCACCCTTCACAGCTACTATAACCAAGGAGTTTGTGATGAAGGTGAAGCCATAAATACTGATTTAGAGCTGCACGAAAGCCTATAGCTCGATGCTATTATCTAATTTTTTCTGTTTTTATTTTGTTGTACAAATTTGAAAGAAATAATTTTAGGTATAGAGAAAGTTTTTCTATTGGCCGAGTGTGATACTAATTAGCTATACACAATGCACAATAGGGCTTATAGGCAGCATATACAGCAGTCATAGCCAAACTTTTGTTGCTTACTGGAAACAAAAATGACTAGGTAGAACTGTATTCGTATCTACAATTTGACACGCTAGTTTCGTTTTGTAATCTAAATTATGGCAATGAGGGGACTTCTTCTCGGTGATTAATCAAGATGTTCAATCTGTTCGTTATTACGAGAATTTTATTGCATTTCCTAATGACAATGATGCATATCAGCGACCATAAGTAAATCAAGGTGTCTAGATGTATCAAATTCACCCCTCCCTTGATTACTTCTGTCGAGGGTGTACGGATCAAGAGGATAAGAACGAGCTATTACTTTTCATATAAACATTGCAAAAATCTCCGAATATGTTCTTTCTGACGTAAGTAGGCTACAGACTTCGCAATACCATCATTTGACTAGTTCCTGTGCATACTATAAAAAAGGGTTGAATGTGAAATAAAAGTATATAATTTTAAAAAAAATTTATGCGCCTATAGCTTAAAAGATACTCAAAGTAAAATCTGGAAAAGAAAGCACAAGCTGCATATTCTTACTGGAGATTTTGGACAACTGTGAATAAAACAGAAAATAGTAAAATGCACAATGAAAATTATAGAAAAACATTTCAGTGCAACGGCGTGCAGCGGTTTGGAGTTCAAAAAATTAAAAATATGAATAATTATGTTTATCAATTGCAACAAACGAAATATTCAATATTAGTATAATTGTAACTTCCTACACATAAATCAAAATAAAGACGGTCCATTACCAAAAGAAAAATATGCATCGTGGAAAAAGCTTATAGTTTCGCTATAAGAGCATAGCCTTTTTTTAGTTCGAGGGATAATTACAATTAGATTAAGAAGGTGCTAATTTCAATTAACATCATATATCTTTTGACAACCCTGTATATTACCATAAACAAATCCGTAATTTTTGTTTTAGGCTTGTAAAAATCGTGCACAATGTTAGGTTGTGCAAACAAATAATGAAATGCAGATAAACTTTATACCTAGGAAAAATGATGAACTATGTTTGCATATGGGGACATTGGACACCCCTATCGTCTAAACGCCCCAGATGTTAACTGACAAACATGCATGCATGAGAAGAACATAGTTTCAGCTGTGAGAAAACACACACTGTTATAAGTTCGAGGGGGTTATATACGTACAGATGAAGAATGTCGCCACAAGTTACATACCATTTTGTAACTTTTTGGACAACCCTGTGTATACATATAGCAAATCAGTAGGTGTATTATTTTTTGGGACATCATGTATGATGTTAAGTCTTGCAATCAAATTATAAAATGAAGATTAATTTGCATTAGAAAAATATTTTTAACATATATTTGCATATTTGACTTTGGATACCCCTACCGTCGAAACGCTCTAGCTGCCATTTGGCAAACAGGCAGAAATGAAAAGAGCGTTTTTTTTCCTTTAAGAAAACATATGGAAGCATTAGTTCGAGGGGGGGGGGGGAGGGGGGGTTAAAGCCACCTAACGGTCTATTAAGTTTTAGCTTCTCCTCTATCACCCCGAACACTTGTCCCGGGTCCGCAGTACCAACTGCACTATGTCGCCGAGATGAATCCCTAACTAGCGAGCTATTTGATCAGGGTTGCCAACTTGATAATATTAGCCTGTGGCACGCGTCTAGGATTATTCAATCCATCTGAATATAGGTTTTAATGTTTATGTAATGTTAGTGTAACCGAAGCCCCCCCCCCCTTTCACGACATTCGAGATGGGAATGATGGCGGTTGTCTGTCTCTGGTTGCATTCGAGGTGACGACTTAATCCATTTGCGGGTGGAGCTGTCACTTAGCTCCCCTTGGCACGACCACCAGATAGCCGTTATTACCAAGTAAATAAAGGCCAATACATTAATTAAAGTAGCCGGCCGGCGTACGCTTGGTACATACACACAAGTAGAGCCTGCAACAATTCCATTAGGTTTTGAAATAACTAAGCTATAAATTTAAACCACCCTAAACAATGTTGAATCATTTTTCACACCCACGTACAATGGAGCAATACGAAAAGTACCCTAGGCACTAGGCAGGCTACATTTGTGTATTGCATCACCCCTAGATGTTCAATACAACAATGGTCAACATTTCAAAATGAGTTATTACCAAAAATGTTATTTCTTGGGTCATTGATGTTGAAAAGTTGAAATCGTGTACACCGATTTGACCGTTTTGGTTGTTGAGCATTACTGCGCTGCGATATAGAATTGTTATGGATGCCAATTTATTTATACATACATGCATCATAATTGTATTTTTTTTATAAATTATATTTTCGGCGTTTCTGAGTTAAAATCCTGTGAAAAGTTCGATTAAATTAACCGCGTAGGATGCACCAATCAAGTCACAAATATAATAACCAACCACAAATAACGAATTACGATCGATGAGTTGATGTTAGCAACTTAAAACTTGTGTGCAATCAAAGTTTTAAAATTTGGTAACAAACATGCTAAACAAAACATGTGCCATTTTGCGAAGTTACATAATTTGGGGATGTGTTGACGAATCGATTTTTTGAGGACAAGTAGCTACTTTCATTAAGCGAATATGACCATTTATGCGACATATATTTTGAACCATGTTTGACTTGACAAGTGAGAGTTATGACTGTAAGACTGAAAATCAGTTCTGTGACCGAGTGGGTTATCTGGATACGATTTTATTTTTTTCAAGTTTAATATTGAATAGGTATATGAGGTTGTAAGTTATTGTTGAACATTGAAAAGTATGTATTTATTGAATAGAAATCAAGCATGTTACTGAAAATTCTAAAGCGTAAATAATTAGTGTAACGGTAGCCGTAGAGACTTCAATATCAAGAGGCTACGCAGCAACAACGAACACTTGGTGTGTGGTTTATGGGTATGTTTACAAGCACGAGTACAGAATATTAAATAGGAAGCGAAGCGTACCATTAATATTCAACGTGACGTTCGTTTCAACGTTCAATCTCCTTGGTGGAGGTGCAGAGTACATAGAAGTTTTCCATTTCGAGGCTAAACTCCGTCAAACTTTCTGTATCATTTGATGAAGATTATTGTCGATGATATGAACGTGTCAATCTGAGGTCATGTTCGGTTTTATCGTGAGAAGTGACACGCCCACATTATGTTTAAAGTGAAAATACATTTATATTAAATAATATTGAAATGAGAGTTAATTGAGAGCCGTCAAAGCAATGCAACCAGACAAGTTATTAGTGTACAATGCTGCCAAGTGAAAACTATTTCCAACAATTAAATTGGTATGAAGCCGGCTTTGCACAAAGTTCTAGGGATTAAGGTTTTGCAATAAGAGAAGTTGGTTGGTTGGCTAGGGATTACGTGTATGCGTTCACAAAACCACTTCATATATTATTGTGAAGACAATTTGCATTGTTTCAAACACAGCTAAGTTCGGGAATCAAAATATAATCATAGAAAATATAATAATAGTTTCGTTGAGAGTCCAGTGAGTAGCTACGATTGAGCTTCTTATATTTCGAATACTTGGCAATAATTTTACAACCAATCCTAAATATCCCACTGGCCAATCATACATAAGAATGTAATTTATTGGATGAGCGTAGCGAGCGTAGCGAGCGAAGTGAAGACTTCAATTTGACTTTATGTTTTTTTGTTTGTTTTCACTTACGTTACCCCAAGAAAAATAGCTCGGGTGTTTTGTTTTTTGTTAGTTTTTCTGTCTGTTTGTTCGCTCTCTACCGGGCAAACGGCATATGCGATTTTGATGAAAAATTGAGGGGACCTTCGAAATCTTTGAACTTAGACTTGCTACGTTTTTGGGTACAATCGAAGAAATATTTCTTATGAATATCGTACTTTTACGATTTTTTTCGATTTAAATGCGTATTTTCGTCACTTTTGGGCCGATTCTGCCCAAAAACGGGCGGGGCTACAACTTTCATTTTTCACATGTACATTAATTTATGGTTATGTAGTACCTTGTGAAAGAAAAAGTTGAAAAAGTTAGCTAGAATCCATAGAAATAATGGTTAATATGAGTTTTTTTTTATTTTGTGCGATTTTTTTCGTCACATTTGGGCCATTTGACCAAACGGGTGGTGCTAGATGTTCATTTTTCACATGGACATTAGTTTATGATGATGTATTGCGTTTTGAAAGAAAAAGTTAAAAAAATATCCAGAAACCATATAAAAAGGTTAAAAATTTAAGTTATTTGAGAAATTTAATAACAATTAACAAGTAACAATAGAAATTGACAACAATCACCTACAATGCGTTCAAAAGGCATTTGATAAGTAAAGAGATCCCACGCAAACTAAAAACTTACAAAAAAGTCATCCATCAACGCGACGGGACTTTAGCGTTTTCCTAGTTTAAAAACAATAAAAATTATAGCTATACGAGGGCTTGAGTCAGTAGTGTATTCCGAAATTGTAATTTTGGGGCCCAATCTGGTTGGTTATGTTCACCTGTTGATGACGTCAGCATCGCAAATGTATAACTTTGTAATAACTTTTTTAAACTTTTCTAGTCATTGGATGAGCGAAGCGAAACTTCAATTTTACTGACCCCCCAAAAAATTAGCTCGGGTGTTTTTTTGTTTGTTTGTTTGTTTGTTTTTTTTTTTTTTAATGTATTTTTGTCTGTTTGTTCGCACGATTCCGGGCAAACGGCATATGCGATCTTGATGAAAATTGAAGGGGACCTTCTAAATCTCTGAAAATTAGACGTGCACGTTTTTGGGTACAATCGAAGAAATATTTCTTATGAATATCGCACTTTTACGATTTTTTTCGATTTTTAGTGCGATATTTTCGAGACATTTGGGCCGATTCTGACCAAACGGGTAGGGCTACAACGTTCATATTTCACATGGACATTAAGGTAATGGTGATGTATTGCTTTCTGAAAGAAAAAGTTGAAAAAAATAGGCGGAATTTATAGAAATAAAGCTTTTAATATAAGTTTTTTGACTTTTTGTGCGATATTTTCGTGCCATTTGGGTCAATTCTGACCAAACGGGTGAGGCTACAACGTTCATATTTCACATGGACATTAAGGTAATGGGATGTATTGCTTTTTGAAAGAAAAATTTGGAAAAGTTAGTCAGAATCTATAGAAATAAAGCTTTAATATAAGTTTTTTGACTTTTAGTGCGATATTTTCGTGCCATTTGGGCCAATTCTGACCAAACGGGGGCCTTCAACGTTCATATTATACATGGACATTAAGGTTATGGTGATGTAATACCTTTTAAAAGAAAAAGTGTAAAAGTTAGCCAGAATCCATAAAAATAAAGCTTTTAATATAAGTTTTTACGGTAAATATACCAATTGACAGGTAACAAAAAATTTGACAACAATCACTTACAATGCGTAGGTAGCAAACAAAGCACTTGCAAAAGTAAAGATATCCCACGCAAACTAAAAACTTTAAAAAGCTCATCCATCAACGCGGCGGGACTTTAGCGTTTTCCTAGTAATATAACAACACACAACAACGGTGTACTTAACCTAGTTGCGGACAAACTAGCAACCTATTTGTTTGCATTATTTACAGAAAGAACAAAATACATGTAGTTCCGTTTACATTTATCAAAATATATTATAATTCTCTAAGTAACATATTAAATAACATATTAAATAAGTATGATATTAGATACATGATTAAAATAACAGTTGTCAATGTCATTTTTAAATTATTATTATTATTATTGTATATGTATTTCTTTTAACAATTTCCTTAGATTATTTGGTTCTATGTTCTGTGAAGCACGAAGTAGAAGACTGACATTCGCCTAAAGCGATCTAACAAGATGTAGAGAGAATACTATCTCAGACGTGTTGCTTTTGCGTATAGAATATGCAAATAATCCAAGCAAATGAGAAAGATTTTGCGCCATCTTCCAGCTAGGGTGCATTTTAAAAACTGATACCAGGTATATTCTCGGAAATCTTTTATTTCTTTACGTGCAAAGATAGCTCAATCCCTCACGATCTTCTAGTGGTTTTTCGTCTGACTTCCCGTTTAAATCTGTCACAGAAAATGTTCACCGCCATGACGATAATTGGAACGATTTGGTTTCTGAAGGATTTAGAAATCTACGTGTGCTCCAGAGTGAAAACCTCTAGGTAACAGCAAAGAACATACCCCTAATGACGTGGCGGCGTGTTTCAAGATGGCGGATGGCGGGAATCGATGCGCCCCCCACCTGCCGGCGAGTCACGGAGCCTTCTTCTTCTTAGCCGCCCCGAGACCCTTTGGTCTTATAAATCAAATTTTAGATTCCTGCGAACACTTTTATGTGTGCAGGAAGATGCAGTGGGGAACTACTACTCGTTCCAAGCCAACACGGGGGGGAAGTACTGCACTGTCATTCGCGACCAGGGAGGACGCATCATATGGTGGCGGAACAAGCGGACAGTCAACGTCCCACATACCTTCTCTATTTAACATGCATGACTATAATGTAACAGCAAAATATTTGGTCAGCGTCACATTCTCAAAGTACGCTTCATTGGTATAGTAAGAACCATGTAAAATAGCATTTCGGTTGTTGCTCCCTCGTTCCACTAATTGTTTTCAAAATTATAGGCCCCTAATTTATAACTTTAAAGCACTTTCCTAAACAAAATATACAATTTTGAGTTGACAAGGTAAAGGAAGGAAATGTAACGCGACTGAAATGTCCCATTTAATTGAGTGAGTGAACTTAGCCAAAAATTTGAATTTATATATTTTTGAATTAAAAGTTTCCATTGATTGGTTAAAAATTTAGTGATGAGGGTACAACCTGCCTCACATATTCAACTGAAAATGTTTTAGGGGGTTCATCGCCACAACCAGCACACACAACCAAAACAAACAAAACACTTTTATTTTCTTTTTTTATAAGCCAAATTAAACCACGACATTGATTGGCAATCATTCAAAATTCTACTTGATAATAAAAACTGTAAAATTTCCATTTATATAAGGCTGTCTGTGCGGAATACACCAAGAAAGAGCGAAATAGGAGCGAAGTTTGTTGTTGTCTCGAGAATACGACATCTTTATTCAATGTTATTTATTTCTTGGCAGATTGATTGATTGATGGGTGACAGATTGGCTCTTTTCAATGTTTCCCGTGTATAAACAAACCTCTCAGCCGAATCGCTTGTTTCACTGATAGCAATTTCCTGGCCAGTGGAAATGTCTCAACACCGTAGCAATGTCTGGAGGGTGGGGTTAAACCAGCCAGTCAGTCATGTTCAACGGTGTTGCCAGCCAGAAAACTCGATGCGAAGCGGACAGGTTTTGATAAGCCTGTTCTTAATTAAGTTTTTTGGAGGTATCTAAATGTTGAAAAGTTGATAATAGGCCTCAAATAGTCCGAAACAGGGATATACTTCCGCATTTTTCCCATTCTCACTTTATCTTGGACATAATGGACCAATACGATTGTTTATTTTATTATTAATCGTACTCATTATATTATATTAACATATTTGGAACCCATTGGAATAATGTGTGATCATTAGAGGTGCGTGTATACAGCATTTTCAAGTGTCATTTTATAGCGTTTTGTAGCATATTGTTTGGCTAATTTCAAAAACCTTGTGTATGAACTTTTTTCAGATTTTTAATTTTTAATTGGTCATCAAGGTTGAATTAATATCAAATGAATAAAGATGTGTACAAACAAATTTTTCATACTGTGGAAAATAAAATAAAATAGGACTTGAAAACCTTAGTTTTAAGTGAAAAATATAGCGCTTTGTAGCATCTATTCACAAAACGCTATTTTCACGTACCTCTAGTGATCATTAAGGTTCTCAAATACGTAGGAGAGGGAGTAGATAAGAAGATAGACCTGTGAGATTTGTTACTTGTAATTTTGAATCAGTACTGATAAAATGATCGGAAAAAACTATGAAGAGTAAGGAAATATGTTTGCGTGTACGTCAGTGTATGTTTGTGCCCTCGCCATAATAATACTTAGAGTGATATAACAGCTAAGAGTCCAACTGCCCCAGTCCGGTCCGGAATGGCCAACACAACCACCGAATACAAAGAACGAGATTGAAACAAGGAGAGCCAACATGATAAACGTCCACAGTCGTGCATTGAATGCAAATACATCGGGATATTATCCGACAAGCTCTAGACTCAACCGACCACCCCAAAGATCAAACCTCTTTTCGGAGAAACTGTACCAAACTATGATGGTCTGCGCGATTTCATTACCAACTTCTCACGGGTTAGTCGGCGAACTGGCGGGAATCGTGCGAACTAAGAGGGGCGGGGCAGATATTTCACTCACTCACACGCGCAAACAAGTGGTGGAATAAATTCACCATCTTGTATTTTCAATCACAATATAACTCATGGGATGAAAACTCGTAGGCTATGTAACAGTCATGTGAGTGTATTCGTTTAAGTGATACAAAATTGCAATTTGTATCACAACGGGAAATCAACATTAATGAATCGTTTCCAGCCTGTTTTTGAGCGAGCGAAGCGAGCGTCTCCCACTTGACTCTTATGGCTCGAATGTCTGTTTTTTTTTCCTGTTACTGCTTCGATACAGGTCGCAACGTTTCTCTGATCGACCTGAAATGTTTTACACATGTACATACCACCTAGCGGGTTGCTGTATAGTTTTTGAACAAATCCCATCGTTGGTATATATATAAAAAAAAAAATGTTCCGATCGTTATTAAATTTTGCAGGGTCAATAAGTACACCATTCTTTCCTATTTTTTAAATTTTCAGCTAAATCGTTCAAGACGTTCAAGATTTATTGGTAATCATAATTCGAAAAATGATGCTAAAAATGAAGGAGGCAGTGAAGATACAAAGATACACTTTAGAAGGCATGACGTGAATTAGTACAATGCAAAGATGTTGGAATAGTATACAGTGTGAGTGTACAATGTCAATATCCAGTTAGGCCTACACTGTTTATTTATTTATTTATTTATTTATTTAACGTCTATCCTATTCACTTATAAAAAAACTGATTTACAAAGAGGACAACTAAATAAATCTAATTACATAGATGCAGACACAACAATAAATTACATTTTCGTAAATATTTGAAATAGTAGAATTTTGGTAACAAATTGAATGATATTATATGCATTTAATGAATGAATCAAATATAAAAAAGGGTGGAGAATGAAAAGAAAAGAAAAGAAAAGAAAAGAAAAGAAAAGAAAAGAAAAGAAAAGAAAAGAAAAGAAAAGAAAAGAAAAGAAAAAAAGAAAGAAAGAAAAAAACATTAAAAAAGAAAAACGAAAAGAAAAAAAACTGATTTATTAGACGATCCCACTCAAACGAATATGAGGTTTGCCAAAAATCAGGAACAGCAAATCAGGGAATATAATCAAACTTTCGCGGAAGAAACCACCGAACGCGAAATCTTTATTCTTGGGTTCAATCTTCATTTTTGTGTTCAAATCTTGACTCATATATATAATTATATCAGATATATAATTATTTAAAAAATTCATGTCAAACTGATCACAGCAATGATACAGGACACCTAAATCAAGTGTGGTGGGCCTTATGGGAATGTCGTACTCGGGTCATGTTGCACGTACCGGTGCTCGCTCAACAACGCGTCCAACTGAGCGTTTTCCTAGTTTAGATATCGAACTAAATGGGACGAATTTGAAATGTGTTTAATTAGTGACTTAAAATCTAATAATGATTATGCGAAAATGTGCTCATATAAACGTGCACCAACAATATGGATGAGCGCTGTGAGCAAGGCAAACAGAAGCGACATCTTCAATTTCACAACACCACTTAGAACGAATATTATGATGATCCGTAAAGAGCAAAGAAATATCTCCACAGCTGTCTCAGATATTTTACAATAAATTGGCCGGGAAGTGAATAGACACACGACTCTACAGGAAAAATTATAATGATTTGCATTTTATGGCCTCCTAAACAATAGCAAGGTCTTTCTTTGAGTATATGTCACCGGGATGTATCTAGATACGCTCCATTCCCGGTGAGTTTTACTGATACTTTTTCTGCGAGCAAGGATGTTATGAGATCCTATTGTACAATATCAAACAATAAATAAGAACGATTTTTAAATTTGATTTTCGATTGCAGGATCTTCGTAGTTTACGACGCGGCAGGGACGTCGGTTACATAAAGTCCCTGGACCACCTATGACATCTGGGCGGCCAGGCTTGGGTACAATAAACCCCCACCAGGCCAGGCCGCGTTGCTGACCAGCGCGTTTTCCGGCCCAGCGCGAATACACGGGAAATACTTGTGCTAATAAAATCGCTAACATATCGAATTTCGAACAGTCGTCTTTCGTATAGATTAAACATCTTAAAA
>JAMZAV010015589.1:0-11577 GCA_024449915.1 Sweltsa coloradensis | reverse complement strand
AATGTAAGTTTTTATATAAGCGAGCAGTGCTATATAATTTGTGTGGTCCAATTTCAACCTGATCTGAATCTTCGTGCAACTGCTATGATGAGCCAAAAAGCTTCAGCTTCATGCTACTTTCGTTGCCATGGTAACGTACTTTGTTTAATGTAATTTCCATCTACACTACTTATCAGATCAAAATAAAATTAACATATTCGTGACCGGACGGACATTCTAAATGTTTGGCCACCTCAGATTTGTCGCCGTTTAGTTTGAAAAAAACTTTCGATTCTTTTGAACGATTTTCCCACAAACTAATGGCATTCAATCGAGAACGAAGCTTGCGGATGTCCAATTTCAACTCGATCCGAGCCTCCGTTCGAACGTTATGGCGAGACATACAAAAAAAAAAAAAAAAAAACAATGACTATTTTTTCCGGCATAGTCAAATGGAAACGCTCGCTCAATTAATTAATACTAGGAAACGCTCAGTTGGACGCGTTGATAAGCGAGCACGTGCTATAGCTAGACCCACATTTACGACGTTCGCGTTTCAGTATTATTTATTATTGCCAGGTATTTGGGAAAAACCCGTGTTTAAATCTTTACTTTAAAATCCACCGCCATCTAGAGGACCTTGACTCCTTGGGAAAACTTTTTAAAAACTCTTTGTTGACAATTAATAGACTGCTTCCTCGAAAGTATTTTGATTACTTCTAGGTGGCAGTGCATTAGAAACTTCGCGCGTCTTGTCGTTGCCATGGCAACGTTTCTTTTGTTATAATGTAATTTCCATTACACTACTTATCGGTTCAAATTAAAATTTAACATATTCGTGACTGGAGGGACTTTCTAAAAGATTTGGCTATCTCAGATTTTGTCGCCGTTGAGTTTGAAAACAATAACTTTAGATTAATTTTAATGTTTTTTTTTAACTTTTTTAACGATTTTGCCACAAAAATAATGGCATTCAATCGAGAACAAAGCTTGCAGATGGTGAAAATTTCAACTCGATCCGAGCCTCCGTTCGACCGCTATCATGAGCCAAAAAGCTGCACGACTTTCCGTTGCCATGGTAACCGTACTTTGTTATAATGAAATTTCCATCTACATACTTATCGGATCAAAATAAAATTAACCATATTCGTGACCGGACGGACATCAAAATGATTTGGCCATCTCAGATTTTGTCGCCGTGAAGTTTAAAAAAAAAACTTTCGTTTAAACTTTAATGTAACTTTTTAACTTTTTGAACGATTTTGCCACAAAAAAATGGCATTCAATCGAGAACAAAGCTTGCGGATGGTGAAAATTTCAACTCGATCCGAGCCTCCGTTCGAACGTTATCGCGAGACATACAAACAAAAAAAACAAACAAACAAAAAAAACAAACAAACAAAAAAAAAAAAAAAACCAGTGGGGTCACGTGAGGAAAAATGATACACACAAATATTGGGCAAAAATGATACGTGGCATTTTGATAAGTTTTATTAAATTTTTTCATTTTTTTTCTTTTGTAATAATAACTCATTATTTAGTCTTAAATATTATTTTAAATTTTATAGCTATGTTAGTAGATGGCAATAAACTTGAAATAATTAATTGAAATGTGCCTGTAAAATTTGCCAAAAAACTTTGTACCGGATGCTTACACTTTCAATGACATCTCTGCCACTACTCATTCAAATTTACCACTCTCTTTTCCAATCATTGTCAATGCTGCACTTTACTAAGAAAGCACTGCAGATTGCTGCTACCTAGAGCCATGTGGCAGGAATTGAAGCTGAAGTTGAGGTACAAAAATGATACTCTTTTTGGGGGTAAAAATGATATGGTCAATGTCTGACCAAAACACATTTTAAAATTCAGCTCAAAAAATTTTTCAAGTGAATTTTAAAAGACTCTTTTTGTGGATTAAATTAATTGTGAATAGTACCATTTAAATATTTTAAGCTTCTTAAGATTATGATGGCCTTATTTTGGGGCTCAGGTCAAATCAAAGGTCTGCAGCCAGGTCTTGGAGGCCTAGGCCTAGGCCAGTTTCCCCAGGATACAAATGGTTCCCCTTCAAAATGAAAACAATATTTAAAAATGACATCGGTATGACTATTTTTGTAGATTGGTTATCAAATTATCCATGTGTATCATTATTTTCCCTCTTCCAACCTCTAGCTATGTTTTTAGGGCTTAAAACACAGTGTATCATTTTAAACACCCCTTTTATCATTTTTGCCCAAAGTGCTGGGTAAAAATGATACGCACATTTATTTATTTAAATATGTAAATGGCTATAAAACTTAAAATAAATTGTCCGGTTTTAATTTAGAATCAAATTTCCATGTCATAAGAATTACATTTTGATTAAGAAGATCTAATTAAACTGCACATAGCAAAGTGTAGTTTTCTGTATCATTTACCTCGCTTGACCTGACTATTTTTTTCCGGCTGAGTCAAATGGAACCTCGCTTCGCTCGCTTAATTATTTATTATTGCCAAGGTATTGGGTAAACCCGGGGTAAACCTTTACTTTGTGGATAAAATCCACCGCCATCTAGAGGACCTTGACCCCTTGGGAAAAGTATTCAAACTCTTTGTTGACAAATAATAGACTGCTTCCTCGAAAGTATTTTTTATTACTTCTAGGTGGCAGTGCATTAAAAACTTCGCGCGTCTTTTCGTTGCCATGGCAACGTTATTTTTTTATAAGGGAAATTTTCCATCTAATATTTATCGGTAAAAATAAAATTAACATATTCGTGCCCGGGAAAACGGACATTCTAAATGATTTGGCTATCTCAGATTTTGTCCCGTTAGTTTAAAAAAAAAATTTTTTCGATTAATTTTTTTGTAATTTTTAAACTTTTTAAACGTTTTTCCAAAAAAACTAATGGCATTCAACGGAACAAAATTTTGCGGATGGTAAAAATTTCAACCGACCCGACCCCCTTTGTTCAAAACGTTATGGCGAGACATACAAAAAAAAAAAAAACAAAGAAAAAAAAAAAACACACAAACAAAAAAACCCGTGACAAATTTTTTTGGGCGAGTCAAATGGAAACGCTCGCTTCGCCCCTTTAATTATTTTTATTTTTATTATTCTGGGAAAACCTCATTTTGGACGCGTTGATAAGCGAGCACTGCTATAGCTGACCCCAAAATTTCACATTTTTTTATATTTTTAAAAATTGGGGCGTTCGCTGCCACAGGGCCATGTATCCAAAAATTTTTTATTATTGCCAAAGGGATTTTGGGTATAAACCCGTGTGTAAACCTTTACTTTTTGGGTAAAATCCACCGCCATCTAGAGGGACCTTGACTCCTTGGGTTAACTATTTAAACTCTTTTTTGACAAATAGACGCTTCCTCGAAAATATTTTGATTCTTCTAGGGGGCAGTGCATTAGAAAAATTCGCGCGTCTTTTCGTTGCCATGGAACGTTATTTTTTTTTATAATGTAATTTTTCCCTCTACATACTTTCGGATCAAAATAAAAAAACATATTCGTGACCGGGGCGGACATTCTAAAAGTTTTTGGGTATCTCAGATTTTGTCGCCGTTTTGTTTGAAAAAAAACTTTCGATTAACTTTAATTAATTTTTAACTTTTTGAACGTTTTTCCCCAAAAACTAATGGCATTTAAAACGAGAACGAAGCTTGCGGAGGGCCCAAAAATTTTAACTCGATCCCGGGCCCCCGTTCGAAAGTTATGGGGAAAACAAACAACAAAAAAAAAAAAAACAAAAAAAAAAAAAAAACCCGTGACTAATTTTTTCCGGCAGAGTCAATGGAAAAGTCGCTTCGCTCGCTTAATTATTATTATTATTATTATTATTATTATTATTATTATTATTATTATTATTATTATTATTATTGGGCATGGGAATTCAATAACATGTTTTCCCGAAAGCTGGATGACTGCAGACAATATTCCCTTTCCTCCCCTGTAATATCTAGGGCGACGTTCGTTCGCCCGCAGCCAAGCGCCACGCGGCTGTGCGTATAGGCGACGACGAACTCCGCATTGTTTACCCCTTTATAGGGCAAGAGACTGGGACCCAAAACTTTACTTTCTACCTTTACAATGTGAAATTCATGACTTTTTAAATGAATTTTAGAATTTTTTTTAAGATTTTTTCCTTGATCTTTTAGGAATAAAATGCCGATTTGATTCCAAATTGACATCAAAGTTGAAAAAAAATCCAAAATTTGATTGATTTTCAAAAATTAGATTTTTTTGTAATTTTTCATTTGTTTTTCTATTTTTTTCCATGTTCAAATTGAATCTTCTACAGGCAACAAAATATCCGGGACCACCCGAATTGTGTTTTAGAGTGTTTTTTATACACAATTGGATTTAGAACCATTCCAAAAACCCTTCTAATCATTAAAATTTAATAGGTAAGGAAACATTCTACCAATTCCTAACAAAACTAAGCAGCTTTTTACCCGGGTTAAAAGTATGATAAACTGTCAGATTTAGCCTAATTGTGTAGATTTTGAAAAATGTATGGTAAACTATTATACCAATATCCTATAAAGGATTACAGCTACCCGAGTTTTGGATTTTTAGCTATCTGTACACGCCGCCCCGAAAGATTTACAATCTTGAAACTCAGTATATGACCTGATGTGTGGTCCATGACCTACCAAAAAAATCACCCCGATCCGATAACCCTTCTGTGTTAAAAATTGACTCTACATCGTTGAAATCCTTTCGTCTGGCTGGGTGGGTAGTTAATTCTCCGCGGAGTTATAAGACCCTACAGAGAAAACGGTACATCTCAGAACTATAAAACTTGGACCACACTTGATGTTCCTCAGACGCAGTGCCTTTTGCTTTCAAACCATAATCGGGTAACAGGGACTGGAGAAAATTAAAATTTTGGATAATAATCAAAACACGTAATTCTAATTAGGCCTACCTACTAAGGCGTGGTAATTTGTACAACTTGAAATTAAACATGCTCTGAACCAGCATAGGGCTAAATATCTAGCGTCCAAAACACTAGGGGCTACATTTGGGTGGACCGTGGGCCCAAAAATGTAAAAAAAAAAACAACTCTGAACTTAAAAAATTAATCATTCAAAGAAAACGCTAACAACTGAGAAGTTTTCAAACGTGGAATACACTTTGATGATGTCGGTATACATCAAGCAGCGAGACAGGGGGAGAGAGAGAGAGAACAGAAGTCAGAAATCCCACACTATGAGCGGCGTTCAAGTCCAACTTCAAACACACCGCCAATATCTGACGGCAACCCACTTTTGAAGGAATCGGCTTCTTGAAAAAAATGTAATCATTCAAAGCCCATCATTCACGCCTTGATAGGAAAAAAAATCAAAGATTTTAATATCCCCACAAATACAAAATTCGTAAAAAAAAAAAAAAAAAAAAAAAAACGCCACCAAGCTCTCCTTCAAAGTTTTTGGATGTAAATGCTGTGAGATATGAAGTTGAGCCAAGCTTTTCATTCTTTCTCCTAGTTTCGCATTGAAAAGAAGTAAAAGATCATTTCGCCTGTTGACGAGCGCCAGCCAACCGTTTTCGTGGTAAAAAAGTAAACAATTTTAAACTTAAAATCATAAAAAATCATAATTTTGAGAGTTCTCGTAATGAATCAAATTCAATAGTCAAGCATTTTTTTTATGATTTTGAGTTCAACATTTTACTTTTTACCACGAAAATGGTTGGCCTGGCGCTCGTCAACAGACGAAATGATTTTACTTCTTTTCAATGCGAAATTAGGGCGAAAGGATGAAATGAAAAGTATGGCTCAACTTCTGTATATTATCTCACAGCATTTACAGCTGAAGACTTTTGAAGAAGAGCTTGGCTTCCGTTTTTTTTTTTTTTTTACAAATTTTTGTATTTGTGGGGGTATGATTACTTGGAGGTCAAACTGTACACAACACAGTCTATAGAGTAGCCATGTTTATTATCAGTCGTACCAACATACTGAACATAGGCCTACAGTGCGCATGCGCGCTACATACACTACGATCTTTCCTCCCCAGCCTATTAGGCTAGAGTGGCGCATTATGGTCTTACAGTTGAACGCGCCCTTATACCAACTGAACTAAACTCAAAATCCTATCATTAATACATTATATATCAACGAACTTAAATGCAAATGTTACCGGTACTCACATGGCTCGCTCACTCATCTAACGACGACTTTTGAGTTTTTCCTAGTCCTAGTTGGCTAAGGCGCCTTTATACCCGGAATGTGGGAGACCTAGGTTCAAAGCCCTGTCGGGATAGATTTATTAATTTCTGGATTGTATTATAAAAATTGAAGAACCTATGTTTTGAAGTGCATAGCCTACATGGTACCGTATTATGGACAACATAGCCAGTAAGAAATACAAGTAAAGATTGCAAGGATTTACTCAATCTTCCAGCGGAATTTTGGGGAACTTTGAGTGTGGAGATTCGCTATACCTTGGTCACTGCATGCATTTACCGCCTGATACTCAAACATAATTCCATAAAATTATTTCTTCAAGAACAAAAACCGTTGTCGTTTTAAATTAAATGTTACACATTTCTGCCTATTTCAACTTATTATTTATTCATACGTTTAAATCGTTAGGCCTCAGATTTTTGTTGAATATGTTAACAGCGCCCACATCGGATGTCTATTTTAAAATCTTATCGCAATCGGATAAAATTGCATCGAATTGCACAAAACAGACAGACGACATATAATCACTATCACAAGAAGTCCCGTTTGACTTCCGTTGTAAGACTCTGTCGCTTCGCTCCCTCGTCTGATTCCCAAATAAATTACACGAAACCTGATGACCATAAAACCTAACCTTTTAATACAGTAATATAGAATACAGATAATTTTTACAATGCTGGTCAGGGCATTATGCTCTGCACAAGATACGATTGTACTTTCACATAGCCTTGGTCCATGGAAATTTACGACATCGCCCACTAGGAAAATGCCAAAGTCGTGAGACGAGTGAGCGAGCCATCGATTAAGGACCCGCGGTAACCATTCCCTTTTCTTCCCATACATAAGTCTGAATTCAGCATGGGATTTCCTCCCTAACCTATTATAGGCTAGAGTGGCGCTTTATGGCCTTACAGTTGACGCGCTCTTCTACCAACTACACTCAAAAGTCAAAACCCTTTGTTTATACTGAATGTATCAATGAACTCAAATGCAAATGTTACCGGATTTTTGGATTGTATTAAACAAATTTAGTACATGTTTTGAAATGCATATACAATAGCCAGGACGAATACGAGTCAAAATTGCAAGGTTTACTTATCTTATCTCTTACTTATCTCCCAGCGGAATTTTGGGTAACCTTGAGCGTGCAAGATTCGGTACATCTATGGTCAGTGCATGCATTCATTCACCGCTTGACGTTCAAAACATGATTCGCTAAAAGTGAACAACAAAAAAAATCAAGAACAAAATCCGTTGTCGTTATATTAATTGTTATACATTTCAGGTTAATTTTAATTCATTATTTTTCTGTACGTTTGCAACATAACAGATTTGTCTGAATGTGCTTACAGTTCTCAGTAAACTGGTACGGATGACTATTTAAAATTTAACGCATTCGGTCCTGTGGTTCGGGCCGTTTTTGAGCGAATAGACGACACAAACTCAAAGGAAGTCCCGATCGACTTTCGATGTAAGACTGTCAGTGCATGCTTGTAAAATTATCTCAACATTTTTTACAGTGTGTTTCTATTTGTTTCTTTGTATAATGCAACCAAATTGGAGTTGTTTAATGTTATCATGTTATGCGTATTTTTTGTTAAATTTGGTGAAGGTCTACCTACACAGCAAAAATATGAAACATAGAAGTTATTGATCACTTCGGCCCCCCCCCCCCCCCTCCCCCCTCCCTAACACCTGGCAATCTCTCTTCACGTAGTAGTGCCAATGAATTACCCTTCAAACCATTTGCACCACTGTACTTAGCGGACGGTATCCGACTACACACCGAACATGGTAAGCTATTTCGATTCATGATTTATTTGAGCAAATCAGGGCATCGAATAGTAAATATTTTTATTATTGTTTACTCTGTAATCAATAAACAGGAACACTTTCAGAATGAGACAGGAAAACCAGGCCTTTGTGGCCCATCCACCGTAGTGATCCAGCCCCTTCCTTACCATCATTAGGAAACTTAATTAATTCACAGTTTATTTCGGTTCGGTTCGACTTCGAGTCACCTATTCTCCGCAACGTTCGTATTTCACGTAGAAGGCAGAAAATATCATAATGAACATATTTTTGAAAAAGTTGAAACATTCATAGACTCTGATTATATGTTTTGTAAGTTGAAAACAAACATGTATAATATACACTCTGATTCGGAAGGTCCCGGATTGCACGAACGGAAAAAGCAAAAAATTAACCAAACCAAAATTTGTTTTACTGTTCTGAGTTCAGACCTTTCGTATGAAGGTGCTCGGTTGACAAAAAATTGATTTTTCGATTCGAATCGATGAATAAGTTGAGAATAATAAATATTCTAGTTGCACTTAAAACAGCGTGAGACTTGTGGAGTCTCACTCTCACCTATGGACATTAGTTAAAATCTTCATCATACTTTGGGGATAAGTGGAAAACTTAAAAACAAATTGAAAATGTACCAGACCATTTTCCAAATTTCATCCCCCAAAAACCCTAAAACTACCCCAAAAACCGTCAATGCTAGGGAAATATGTTGTTTCTCTACCCTTCAACATAGATTCTAAAATTAATTAAAAATCTTCATTGGCTCTGCACTATGATTTGGGTATAAGGGTTTTTAGTCAGGGGGCTTCTTCCTTCTTCTATCCACGCTAGCCAGAGGAAGAATTGCATTTTCCTTTATAGCAACTGGGGGTAACATAGTAACCGCATGGCTATCACGTTGCGCCAGTTTCCAGGTGGTTGCCATATTTATAAAAATATATATGGCTACTATAAAAAAACTCCCAAAATTTAAAAAAGCTTAATCTTGCATAGACAGGGGATCTAATAGTACTCGCAAACGCCATTTTTAGTGCCTATAAAACATTTTGTTTCGGGAAAATGTACGTAAGTGTAACAAATCTTCGTCTATGGGACTGAATTTGTACCAAATTGAAAAATTGCCAATTTTCACTTTGGTTTAACAGATTTTGCAATTGATTTAGCAACCTGAATTATGTATTATTTAAATCCATACATATCTGAAACACACCAACGACTTTACTATGCTTTCGACAAATCGACTTGATATTCATATAAATTACCGCATCGGTAGATTACACAACTATTTAAATTATTCAAAGAACATTTTCAATGAAAAAATAGGCCTAATAAACTAGGGCCCGAAATGTACAATGCACCAACAATCCAGATGTTATAAAGTTAACCGTCTCGGTAGCTTAGGGGAAAGCACCCAACCGGGTTTCGATCCCACTGAGAAGCATTTTTTTAATTTCTGGGTTGATTTCCATGAATTAATTAGATAAAGGTATACCTACGGGATTTATTTTTTTACTACAATTCAGAAGTTAAAAAAGTCCTCCCCAAAACCCGGGGTTCGAACCACGGGTCTCCCGCATTCCCGGCGTCTTAACCAATAGACCATCAGGACGGGTACATTTTAATCTCTGAATTGTAGTTGCATTATACATCTGAATGGGTGGAACAGTACTGCAACGAATATCTGCTGCCTTTGAACTTTACCACCAAACATTAATTATAATGTCATTACCTTTACGCAGGTATGAGCGAGGGCATTATACATCCATTCAGATGTTTTAAAAGCACTCAGAGATTAAAATTACCCGTCTGATGGTCTAGTGGTCGCCTGAAAGTGGAACCTGGGTTTGAATCCCAGTTGGGGCCGGACCCTTTTGTAATTTTTAATTTCTGAATTGTAGTAAATATAACAAATTTGAAGGGAGTTCCCGACTAACCCAAAACGAGAACCTACGGAGTGTTTCCCGACAACCAATCGGGGAAACCTACGGAGTGAAATTTCCCCAGCAATGAAATTGATAAATATTGTAATTGTAAATTTTGGGCATCAAAAGTCTAAAAACTACCTTGTCCTGCAGCCATAAATCAATACATTTAAAGGGGTATTTAACCGCCCAAACTCAAAAAATATATTTCATTCAGGTAACTAGTAATGAAAATTTTGCAAATTTAAAAGAAAAATATTGGGGCCACCATGACCTCCCAAAAATTGTCAAACATGAAAATTTTTCTAGCTAGGTCCCATCGGCAAAAATCTCCCCTAAGAAATAACATGGGACGATCTTTATGTCCCGTGACCTTGAAGGATTTTGATCCAAAAAATATTGGCCATTATTGACGTACTCTACAGCCTTTTCTGTAAATTCTCTAATTTTTTTTTGTAATTTGGGCAAGTAGTTTGGTCAAAATTGCTGATTACCAAGTTGGGGTGTGATTTTTGAATGCATTTTTTTGGGTTTTGGGTATATTTGGGCACAGTTTCAATACACGATGTTAAAAAGGGGCCCATTTTAGATTGGTACTATCAGAGTCGATAAAGAATTTTCCCCCTTTTTGGGGAGGCCCCCTTACTCCAAGCGGGAGTCGATAAAGAAGTTTCCCCGTTGGGGAGGTCCTCCAATCCCCATACCGCCCTGGGTTAAATAAAAAGTCGGGTTTTTTGGGGTTTGGAATCTAACGTTCCGCGCGACATCTGTGTGACGATTGATGGAACTACTTCAATAAACTACGTCACTTTTCTACTAGTAGTTAACAGTCCCATGACGACAAATGGCGGAAACGTCAAAAAATTAAAAACGATCGAATGTTTTGGGGAATGTTTTGGAGTAAAACAAACTATCTTTATTGATGATGATTTTTGATGGAGTAGACCTAAGCTTAGGAAATTAGGCTGACAATATGTATTTTTCACGATTTTCAATTTGAATGCCAAGGGCGTACTTACGTCTGAAACTGATTGTGGGCCCTTTGGGGCCCAGGCTACACTTACGTCCGTTAGGTTGAACAAGACATATCTCAAATTATTTCGCACCCAAAATGTCAGTGACGCCTGCGCAACACTTTAAGTACATAATAAAACAAAAGTAAAGTTTTAAAAGGGAAAGGGGCCCAGGCTAAATGATTAAATGAAATTGAAGTTTGACGTTTCGTCTGTTATTTGTTGATTTCAGCGTCACTGCACATCGATAATCTACTGACCCTATTAGCGTGCAGTGCTTTATTAGTTCACATTTAAACCGCCCCCAGCGCGCAGAGCGTTAGATCCGTTTGACTTTGGGGGTAGGGGACCTCCCCAAAGCAAGGTCCTTCGATCTCCGCCTAGCGGGGGATGTCTAACTCTCTAGGTAGGTCTCGCAGCAGCGAATTAAAGCCATCTTGGTGATTAATTCTGAGCGGGAATGTAGTAACTAGTACTATTCCCCCACTTTGCATACTATGATTAATTACCTACAAAACTGGAGGTTGTCCAAAGACTTTCATACCCCGTAGTAATCAGGATGAAAGCCTCTATAAAGTCATATATGTTTTGCTTGACATGTCGTCGTTTTTCCTTTTAAAAAGAGCTTTTCCCGGGAATGTTTTACTTTTTCACGCACTTTGCAAT
>JAMZAV010015588.1:0-10888 GCA_024449915.1 Sweltsa coloradensis | reverse complement strand
AATCGAAACCCCCCCATCTTATTTTAAATTCAAACTTTTTTGGTTTAAAAATTTACCCAAACGACCAAAACGATTCCTCGACCCTCAAACCATAAAAACCACAAAACTCCCCCGCGATTACTCTAGGCAACCATTGCAAAGATAGTGTCAGATGTGGTAAAAGGGGCCGCATATTGGATTTTGGGCCCTGGCGGGGTATGCCCCACACTTTCGCGGGGGGCATGGGGGCCTAATTTTTTATAAAACCTTCTTAGAGGACAAATCCGTTGAGAAATCGTCATTGTCTCTCAATTCATGTGCCATAGCCACTCTTATCACAGCACTTTAGAAAATCGCTAAATTGTCTATAAAAGGAGCACATATTTTCGTATTATTATTGAAGTTTTGACCAATTATTAGATTTATGAGCACTATCTGAGAGCTCTTCTGTCAATTATTCAAAATTATGTGAACAGGGCTTTCATTCGAGTCTTATATGAAAGTTCTACTACGATTTCGAGAAACTGGCTATTCCAAGCTGCAAATCGACGGCCATCTTGGATTCAAAGCTTTAAAAAATGGGTCTAATCGCCAAACCGACTTCAGAAACGAATTCCTCGGCCCTCAAAACCATAAATACCACATACTACGCGATTCTCTAGGCTAAACCATTGCAAAGATAGTGTCAGATGTGGGTAAACGGCCGCCATATTGGATTTTGGGCCCTGGCGGGGTATGCCCACACTTTCGCGAGGGGGCATGGGGGCTTAATTTTTATAAAACCTTCTTAGAGGACAAATCCGTTGAAAAAATCGTCATTGTCTCTCAACGGTCACAAAAGTGTCGAAAATGACTCCTACTCTTGTACAATAATGCTCTTGAGACGAGTTTAGGCGCTCAGCTTTCTGTTTTTTTTTTCGGGTAAACGGTTTATAACACCTTCATCAAATTTCACACCTACGTTAATAGACAATACATCTATGGTATCTAGTACGTGTATTCCTAAATTAATTAATTGATTTTGAATTAAAAAGTTGAAATCACCGTAATTTACTCAATTTTGGTCATTTTTGGGAATTTATTCCAAGTGTACAAATTTTTTCACGCACATTTACATACTGGATGACAACGTTTAATTAAGTCAATGTGAACACGCACACGCAGGATAATTTGTATTTATCGT
Source organism: Sweltsa coloradensis (assembly GCA_024449915.1). Lineage (NCBI taxonomy): Eukaryota > Metazoa > Arthropoda > Insecta > Plecoptera > Chloroperlidae > Sweltsa > Sweltsa coloradensis. The sequence continues at coordinate 9,726 of JAMZAV010015588.1, read as the reverse complement.
AAGATAAACGGTTTGGTGCGTATTTTGGACTTCTGTCTTGATGGATCTTTAAGACTTATTATTTGCAACCAAGTGCGGATATCAATATAGAAGTAGTTTATTAACATTCATGCAATATTTGATAATGAGATTACCAACTGTTCAGCAGAAATCATCAACACTCGAGTGCGCGCGTTTGAGTTGGGGCCATGTTTAAGGTTCAGGATGAAATGCGTTTTACAAGAGAGCCAGGAAGTTTATAGTTTATACTGCATGTATTGATAATATTAATATAATTAATTTATTACCTCGGTTTAATGTTTTATTGATGTTATGTCATATAATTTTTTCTCATTTAATGTTTGTTCCAGTGTTTAATTAGTTTATTTTAATAATATGTAGTTGTTAGATAGTAGTAATTAGTTAATGATTGATGGCAAAGCCTACTGTGTGGTGTGGGTCCACGCTCTAATCTCTTGCTTTCAGCAATATGTATTGTCTGTATTCGATTTTGATCTTCTTATAGTTTCATGTACGAATGGGAGTATGCTTCAAATTCACCACTTCCTACAAAGCGTGATTTTTTTATAGAGCTGAGCGCGTCGTGAGTCACACGTGAGTGTGAGATAAGTCGTGAGTGATTAAAAATATACATAACTCACGCGTCAATGGTGACACGCGTGATTGTGGGTGTCACGTTCAATTACGGAAAAATGAGTTTTTTTAGGGATGATGTTTTTGACATAGTTATATGCACAATGTTTTTTACATGTGGTATATACCAAACTGAAACTTATGCCTGAACAACTTTTAATTTCTTGCTCCTGACCGCGTTCAACCCTTGGCCAGTTGGTCTTCTCATCAATGAAGGTATTTTTAGATATATCTTTGTTTGGTAATTGTCGGTTTCCGGTCAGGTAAGAGTCTCCAGGAATTCGGTGGTGAGGCGACTATGTGGCGACGGATGACAAGCTACCCAAAGATAGAACTGCTAAAAGGCATGAATATTGAATATGTATGGGTGTGTGAGGGAATATTAAATTATTAGCATGAGTGTGCGTGATTAGAGAATGTGTGACACTCACGCGCTAATTATTACCAGGGAATCAGTCACTTCTTTAATATTTTACATTCTGTTAATTTTTAATGCTGGTACATTCTCTTCCCGAACCGTCAAATTGAAGAAAATCGTAGAACGCAAAATATTTATTAAAGGCACAAAAAAACAACTCATTCCTTGGTCACAGGTAATTCCACACTTTTATTTTTTATTTTTGCCCCATAAAAATAGCATTTGTTTATTTATTAATATTATGTAATATATTTTCCATGGAGGTCGCCATTATGGGAGTCAGTGGCGTATCCGAGAGGGAAGGGAGAAGCTTCAAGTAATAAGTTGTTGAAGCTTCAAGCAATAAGTTTTATCTTATGAGTTAATGTCATAATAAGGTCATAACACCCCCCATTCTTCACCATCCCAGTTATGTACCACCCTCACGTCACCACTCTGAATAAAGAGATATATTTTTTAGAGCTAATTTGTATATAATAGGTGGTCCTAGCTCGTCGGTCCGAGTGCTATCTTTGGTTTTATAATGTAAATACCCATACATGGGTGGCAAAATTATTTTTGTCAACAAGTATATAATTATAACCTATGCCTGGATGCGTAAATAGGATAATACCCTAGATATGTAATATATACTCTAGGATAGTGAAGAATATTGTAACTGTATTGCTTATATTACTTATCCAAGGATGGTGAAATTATCTTGGTCAAGCCTTATATAACCTATGCCAGGATGCGTAAATACGATTATCCACTAGATATGTAATATAATAATTGAGGATAGAAAAGAATATTTAAACAGTATTGCTAATATTATTTATCCATGGGAGGTGAAATTATCTTGGTCAAGTATATAACCTATGCCTGGATGCGTAAATACGACATCCAATGGATATGTCAAACTTGAATGATGGGTAGTGATTTATATTCAAGTTGTATAGAAAAAAATACTTATCCTTATGAAGTTTTAGTATAATCCGGGTAGTTGAAAAAACCACATAGTCGAGGTATATTAGATTATCCAATGGGTTAGTTATTTTTCTTGTACATAGTTGATTATTAAATATATAATGGGTGTACATTTGCATGTATCTAATGGATTGCGTTTTATAAATATGTATACTTGGACACATGTTTGGTTTTTTTATCTATCCAGGAGTAACTTTTTTACCCGTCCTTGGATAGTGTTATTCTTCAATTTTTTTTACAGTGTTGTCAAGCCCATTATTGGTCTGGTGTGATTTGAAAACATAAGTGTTAGCATATGTGAAAAGAAGCGGATACAAAATTGTATATTATTCTAAGCATTGTATGGAAAAATATCCTTTAGACTTACATATTCCTGGAAAAAAGTAATAATTTTGGCCCGGATGTCCAGTTCATACAATGATACCGAATGAGAACTTTGACTGCCTGGAAGATCTACCCGAACCATTTGATGGGTGTATTACCTTCAAATAATGGTACAATGGTGCTACAACTTCTTCAGTGTGATATACAAAAGTGTAAATTACTGCAGGAGTTTCAATAACTTAAACAACTAGTTCAGTCAGGACCATGGTTTCTTAAAGGCCCACTAATATGAGTCTATATTTGAAGACGATGTCCATTATGTGAACTACAAATTTCTCGGCGCGTGTGATCCGTTTGACAGAAATGATCTAACCTACCGAACTTATGAAATATCTATTAGCTTTTCATTTTCGTGTGTTTAAGGGAAGGAAAACAACCCATACAGTATACACAATGACTCCACAGATCAAGCTTACCGAGCGTCATCTTGAAACGCGAGCAGCGCGCCGCGATCCCGCCTTTGGCCTGTGATTGGCTAAATCCTCAAATATGGTCAGTTTATAGTGTGGTTAGAGTCCACGGCCAGTGAACGGTTTGTCTACTACGTCTTTCCGCCGAAAAAGCGCTATTCGGGTAGTAGATTGTCGTGCTGACCAATGACTTACGCACAGTTCGGCGCTCTGCTTTCCAAGCTTCACGCCGGGACTAGAATGTACTACCGGACTAGCGTACGTTCAGTAGTGCGGTGCGGTTGAGTACCAGACATTGGCGCTAGGACTCCAACCAAACTCAATGGATCACTACTTCCACATTAACACGCGGTATTATACTATATAGTGACATCAGACAATAATTTTGTATCACAAAATTTTCAAAACAAGCACGGGTGTTGTAAAGTATACTTATAAAGAGTCAATCAAAATATTAACAAGATCTGCAGAGTTTCTTAACAATTAGATTAAAAATGAATTACAACAAATCAATTCATTCTTCTTCGATTGCTATCCAATCAATAAACATAAAGCAGATGCCATGGAAACAAGACTAGGGTCTAACCATTCTCATAACAAACCATCAAAACAATTCTTCAAAAATGTTCTTGTAGCTAGGCCTAAATTATATTAAATTTCGCGTAAAGTGTTGAAAAGATGGCCACCATCCGTCGCCAGCGCTTGATGGTCGGCGTTATTCTAGCTATTCGTTCGCTGAAAGAGACTAACGGTAGCACGATCAAAAAAATAATCACCTTCCTAAAGAGCAACACCCCGCAGCATAGTCCGAAGAGCCACGTCGCGATCAGTGTACGCAAGGTCATCAAGCAGGCCGTGAACGCGGGAATCCTCTATGCATCCAAAGGGCTGTTCAAGATCGACGTCAAGTTCGAAGCGGCAAACAAGTCCTTGTGGGAACCCCACAAACGCCAGGTGCGAGCCAAGAAACGTGGTCGCGCGATGACACGAACAGGTAGAAATTGTTGTGACGTTATACTTGATGGTTTTTATTTTAGCTCGTGTGGAAGATACGTACTACTGAATACCGAAAATTTAATTTGCCTAGTATAGGCCTAGCTCATAACGTAGAGTACGTTAAATGAACACTATTATCCCATCACGCAGTACCAAATATTTCACTTTCTCGTTACATTTTTGCTAGCACAACAAAATGTCCTATAGGCCTATAGTTTCCATGAAGGTCTATTATTTAAGCAAGGTACTGACAGAGCCGTTTTTGATAGCAAAACCGTACGTCTGCGTTTTTCTGAAGATAATAAAAGGAAGGTGGTAAAATAGAAATTCGTAGAAGTCAGATTGTCAGCTCATTTTCAGAACCACAAACCTTCACGAATGAGCGACTTAGGAAATCAACGTTACTGATGCTACTTGAACTAAAAGGTGTTATCTTAAAATGCATGAATGTTTGTAAATATTGGCCTATCAACAAAAATGTTTAGGCCTCTGGCCTAGGTCATAAAACTATAGTCTCCGAAAGATTTCTTCTAACGAATGTCAAAGAAAGTAATTTATAGGAGGAAATTTCTACAGAAGAACGCGACTGATCATGGCTACACGATTGTGCACGATTGTGGCTACAGGCGAGTATATCGCCAACAGCCTATATACACTGTTCACACCGATATACGTATAAAACCCATGTCCAGTCTTCAGATCGAATGGCGAATGGGCGTTTCTTCGCGACTCAAACATCACGTAGGTCTAGGCCTATACATACGCGATCCAGCAATTTGCTTCAGTCTGAGTAGATATTTTTATGTAAACATACTTTTCAATTTCCTCCGAACGCCTGACGTAGTAAACGCCTTTCACGGCAGCCAATCACGACTTGTCGCTCCATTTGGTCTTTTGTTTGTTTATAAACATCAGTTCGGTTTACAAAATCGCTGATGTATTTATAAAGTTTTGAAGTGTTTTTCTTAGCGAATCAGTGCCCATTTTATTTGTAGACTATTCTACATATTAGTGCGGTCATTTTAAGTGTAAATTTATGTATATCTTGTAACAAATACTATTTAATTATCTGAAATGTGGTGCAGAATACTAGGTTGCTAGGGAAGTGGACTTTAAATTCGTGCCATCTGCCTTGCCAGCTTGAACCGTTCTTCGGAACAAGGGACGTACCTCGCACGCACCACGTGTTGGTTCTACGCCTGCATCACACAATCACGTTCAAGACTACAGCCTTAAAACACCATCATGTGTACGGATTGTGAGACGAACAGGAAGATCGTAGAAATACTACTTTGTGATGTGGAACGAGATAGGAACAGATTTGCCACCTCAAGACACTGCTGGACCAAACAAATCAGCAATTAGCCAGGATCAGTGTAGGCCTGCCTCTAGGTCTAAGCCGAACTGCACCTAGGACTACAGGTGAGTTCTTGGGCCCAGGCCCCCATATAGAGCCTGAACAACCACCGTCAGCACCAGCACCAATTCATTAGCCAGCAGCCTCAATTAGGGCTAGCCCCAGCACATCTATCAAAAACTGTTATCGATGCCGATCGTGACAATGGCCCAATACCTTCAAACCTCAACCATGATTTTCCCAGGCCTACTGCTCCAACAACAATAACTACAGGCCAACAACAACACAGGGCCCTACAGGCAACTGGCCTATGCCTAGCCCATCTGACGCCACATGTCATAACAAGAACATATCTGGCTAACTGCTCCAACACTAACAGGCCGAATCATCACCACATGGCCCAGCAACAACTGGCCTAGGCTTAGCCCAACTGACCCCCTGGACCACCGTCAAATACAAAACAAGTCTATGGCCTACTGCTCCAATAATAAACAGGCCAATCATCCACACAGGCCGCATGCAGACCAACTGGCCCTAGGCTTAGCCCATCTGACTGGACCACAGTCAAATACAAAACATGTCTAGGCTACTCTCCAACATAACAGGCCAACCACTCAACACAAGGCCCAGTAGGCAACTGGCCCAGGCCTAGCCCATGCGCTCAGCAGTCAATAAACAAGAACAGATGTACTAAAAAAAATCCCCCCCCCCCCCCCCCCCCCCCATATATATAATACTAACATTGGGGGGGGGGGCTGTCCCCAACACACTACGTGCATCGTACATCAGTGACTCCATGCTTGTAGGTTGCAGTCTCATGAGACCTAAACCTAATGGAAGTCCTGCCAATCAACCAACACTGGAATCCAACCTATCAACTAAGACCCAGCTTGATCCCGACCAAAGACCCGAGTTGCTGCCACGCATCCTTCTACATTGTGGAACAACACATCATGCGAAAAGATGCCCGCGCATTCCTATAATAGACATTTACGTCTCATAAGCTCTTGCAAAAAAATTCCCCCAGCTACTGTCCGTCATACATCCATTGTATTCCTACTGACATTGCGATGTGACGACATGTGTGCAAGTCAACAAGGGTATAAGAAGATGCTGTTAACACCTTGCAAGCTTTCTATATGTCGAAGACGAACCCGGGCTTTCTCCCTAGTCAACTATCGAAGGGTGGCCTACACCCGCAGCCAGCAAGGCAAAATCGCTTTTACAATATGTCTCTGAATCTGCTCAACTTGATCTGGCGACCAGAGCAGTCCCTCCCCAATTCCCATCAGCTTTCCACCCCCAACTACAGCACAACAACTTGGAACCTTAATCAACCCACTATTTATTGCATAGCCCGACTCATGTACCGGCCATTTTCTCCCAACATCCAAAAAAAAGCACTACCCCCTGCCGCAGGCCTACGGTAGTGAAATGGAGGGTAGCATTTTCCGAACCCCCAACTCCAGCCTCTTGCCCACTGTGTGGCGGCGGATCTAAGTATGCACAGGGGGATTGCGGCAAGCATCAAGCTAAGATTCTGCCAAGTCGAGGAACTCGCAAACCAGCATAAAAGGGTTGGTGAGGTGGCAACTCTTCACTCAAAAGGTAGACTGTTTATTCTACATGATAACGAAAGTACAATCTCACCACAAACCACAGGTGCATGACTACAGATGCACTAACGGAACTTGCGAAAGGGAGTTTTGGCAACTTTTAATCACATTCCACTATAGCCATGCCAGGGATAGGCTGTGGCCTCGATCGGTACTGGCCATTAGTCAAAAAAATGATTGAAACTCTTCAAAAAAACAAAAACCCCAAAATCTAGTTATACCGTTGAAATCTCTCAAACCCCTGTACCAACGTGACTCCACAGAAATTAAAAGCACCTCAGTATATCAAATGCTGACGCCATTTTACCAGTAACCCCACTACTGTCGGGCGCCCACAAACTAGGGCCCGGGGTCAGCCTTTCCCCGAACTTTTGTTCCAAACTCCTTTTCAGAGGCCAGCCTGGGCACAAAACACTGAGGGTATCAGACGGCCACACCAGAAAATTCAAGGCAGTCCCCTCCGGGGCCTATTGGTATGCCACAAGCAGCCCCCCCCTATAATCATAGATTTGGGAAAACCTTTTTTGGCCCCCCCCCCGCCATGCCTTTGTTACATCTCCAAACGCGGTCTATCCCCCCAGGACCACTCCTGCCCAAAGAAGAGTCCTTTCCCGGGGCGGAGCTTACACAATACGAGTCTCTCCACAAAGAACATACCCAAAATATCCTACCCCATCTCCATGCCATATCCGGGCAGTGGCGCGCTGAACCCTTTAAATCAAACAGGGCAAGCCCCCTTAGGACCCACCCCCCTCAAAAATAAACACTAAAATGGGGGGTCGGGGGGGGTAGCCCCCAGGTAACATCGGTCCGGGGGCTACCCCCGGAAAAATTTTTTCAATTCTTGGGTGTGTTTTTTGGTGCGTTTTAACGAGTTTTAAGCACTAGAAAATCCTTTTTTTTTAAAGAATAAAAACTCATTAATGCAAAAAAAAACAAAATTCATCAGCCCCTCCAAGAGTTTTCATTGTTCTCAATTTTCCGCCCCATGAACGCGGGCCGGGGGCGCATACCCCCGGAAAAATTTTCAATTCTTGGGGTGTGTTTGGTGCTTTTAACGAGTTTTAAGCCTAGAAAATCCTTTTTTGGGTAACAGAAAACAACTCATTACTGCAAAAAAAAAAACAAATTCATCATTCTCCAAGAGTTTTCATTGTTCTAAATTTTCACGCCCCATCAACATGCGGGCCCGGGGGCGCTAGCCCCGGAAAAAATTTTTAAATTTCTTAGGGGTGTTTGTGCGTTTTAACGAGTTTTAAGCCTAAAAATATTTTTTTGGTAACAAAATAAAAACCTTACATGCAAGAAAAAACAAATTCACAGACCCCCAAGACGTTTTTCTTGTTTTTAATTTTCACGCCCCCCTGGCTGGTCTGGCCCCCGTTTTGCACTTAGAAATTTGATCGATGATAGGTTTTTTCATTTGTTGTTTAAACGATTAATTAGAAAAGTCCTAAAGAAAAACTGGGACTTACCCGTACCGGGGTTTTTTTCTAGGGACGCAGGAAAGGGGCCTGAAATTTCCCGGATATTTAAAATGGAGGTAGAAGTAGAAGATAACATTAGTATAAATTCCCTCCAAAAGGAAATGAAATATTTTAAATTTAAGAAAAATATTAAAATATCAATCAAATTTCTTCCTTGTGCAAAATTTAAAACATATCCCCCTCTTTCATTTAGATACATCGTTTTTATGATACAAAAAATACAGAAAACATCATTAAATGTTTCAAGACCAAAGGACCCGTGGCTGAACCATGGTCGTTTTTATGTGATTTATTTTAACAGCTGTTAATAAAAAAACTTTATCGACCTGTGGTATTGTTGGGACTTGGTATGGTAAAAAGATAACAATTCATAATGTTACTCTCCAACATGGGAAGAAATTTTTTTTTTGAAAAATCCTTGCAATTCAAGTCAATTGAAATTTTAACCAAAATCAAACCCCCCAATTTTTAAAATTTTAATACATCGAAAAATATGAAACACAAAATAAAAACATATTTAAAAAGGCGAACGCTTTTTATTTTGTTACGACACGTCGACAAAGTGAGGTGACCAACACCGGGGTCACCCACGAAGGGAATTTGAAGGAATCTCTAAAATAAAATTTTGTTCTCAAAAATATATTTTTAAAAAATAGTTTATTTTCCTAAAAGGGGGTTTTATTGATTGGTGAGCGAAGCAAAGATTCCATTTCACTACACCGGAGAAAAAAAAACCCGGGAAAGTTTTTTTTTTTTTGTTGTTTTTTTTTGTTTTTTGTGTGTTTGTCAGCACGAATTTTTCCCGGTTAAACCCAACTCCAATTTCAATGAAATTTCTGGGGCCCTTTGAAATCTCTGTACTTAAAAAGCCATTTTTTAGTGCAATCTTAAATTTTTTTATGAAAACGCAAATTTTAAAGATTTTTCGTTTCTGAACTTATAATATTCACAGTTTTTGGAAAAACCCTTTGGAAAAAAACTAGTAGATATGTTTATTTTTAAATTTTTTACAAAGTCCCCAAATATGATAAGGTAAATAAAAATATGAAATAAATAATAAATACAAAATAAAAAGGGGGGGCACCCACCCACCCCTTTAGGGCCAGGAGCAATTTTCTCCTGGCTTATTGGCAGCGCGCCACTTATCCCGGTGCCAAGACTACCTGGAAGAATCTCCCACCAAATGACCCCCATTAACAAAAAATCATGCCAACATCACAAGGCCATCAACCAACCTGGTGCCTGAAAATGCTTTTGAGGAACTCCAAAGCCTAGACCCCCCCATTCAACCCCTTTTTGGGCATTCCCAAAAATACCAAACACATCGATACCCATCCTTACTTTCCCTCCAACAGAAAGTTGCTTTGGCCAAATGAGTTTCCCCCAAAAAACCAAAAAAAATTTTCCCTTTTTTTAATTTCAAAAAAAAAAACCAATAACAAAAAAAGAAATTCCAGGT